>JAREIS010002859.1:0-17209 GCA_030060385.1 Muscicapa striata striata | reverse complement strand
GCCCCTGCAACCCCCCCCCCCGGCCATCCCCGTGTCACCACGCCAGCTGCAGCCGCACTGTCCCCGCGCCTCGGTGCTCAGCCTGCCTGTCCCCGCCTGTCACTGTCCTCGGGTCCCTCAGCTCGGCCCCCTGTCCCTCCAACAGCGTGTCCCCACGTGCCCGCCGGCGCCACCGGCCCCAGCTGTCCACGTGCCACACCTCCAGCAGCAGCTTAGGCCCACCCTGGGAACATGGGGACAGTCAGGGGACATTGGGACGTGAGACACTGGGTTTTGTTAGTTATTGAGACATTTAGGGCATTGAGACACTGGGGACGTGGCACGCGTGCCGGCCAGCCCCGCCCGGCCCCAGCTGTCCACGTGCCACACCTCCAGCAGCAGCTTGGGCCACCCTGGGGACATTGGGGACAGTCAGCACCCTAGGGACATTGGGGACATTGGGGACAGTCAGGGGACATTGGGGACATTGGGGGGGTTGGGGACACTGAGGACATTGGGGACATTGTTGGGGGGGACATGGGGGTTCAGGGACAGGGAGGACACTGAGGGTGTCGTGGTCTCCAGAGTGTCCCCAGGTGTGTCCCCAGTGTCCCCAGTGTCCCCAATGTCCCCAGGCGTGTCCCCAATGTCCCCAGTGTCCCTAATGTCCCCAGGTGTGTCCCCAATGTCCCCAGGTGTGTCCCCAATGTCCCCGTACCCTGCAGGCCTCGGGTGGCCAGGTGCACGTCCAGCGGGTGTCCCCAATGTCCCCAGTGTCCCCAATGATGTCCCCAATGTCCCCAGTGTCCCCGTACCCTGCAGCCCCCTGGTGGCCAGGTGCACGTCCAGCGGGTGTCCCCAATGTCCCCAATGATGTCCCCAATGTCCCCAATGTCCCCACTGTCCCCACTGTCCCCAATGTCCCAATGTCCCCAATGTCCCCAATGTCCCCATGTCCCCGTACCCTGCAGCCCCCTCCAGGCCAGGTGCACGTCCAGCGGGTGTCCCCAATGTCCCCAATGTCCCCACTGTCCCCAATGTCCCCAATGTCCCCATACCCTGCAGCCCCCTGGTGGCCAGGTGCAGGTCCAGCGGGTGTCCCCAATGTCCCCACTGTCCCCAATGTCCCCAATGTCCCCAATGTCCCCGTACCCTGCAGCCCCCGGGTGGCCAGGTGCACGTCCAGCGGGTGTCCCCAATGTCCCCAATGATGTCCCCATGTCCCTAGGTGTGTCCCCGTACCCTGCAGCCCTCGGGTGGCCAGGTGCACGTCCAGCGGGTGTCCCCAATGTGCCCAGGTGTGTCCCCAATGTCCCCAATGTCCCCATGTCCCCAGTGTCCCAGGTGTGTCCCCAATGTCCCCAGGTGTGTCCCCACTGTCCCCACTGTCCCCAATGTCCCCATGTCCCCATACCCTGCAGCCCCCGGGTGGCCAGGTGCACGTCCAGCGGGTGTCCCCAATGTGCCACATCGTCCACCTGGGGGTCATCGAGCTGCGTCTGCCCCGCCCCCGCCCCGGCCAGCAGCGTCCAGGCGGCGCCTGGGACCCAAAAACAGCCAAAATCACCCCAAAAATATCCCAAAAACATCCCAAAAACAGCCCAAAAATATCCCAAAAACAGCCCAAAATCACCCCAAAAACATCCCAAAAATATCCCAAAAACAGCCCCAAAATCAGCCCAAAAATATCCCAAAATCAGCCCCAAAATCACCCCAAAATCAGCCCAAAAATATCCCAAAAACAGCCCAAAATCACCCCAAAATCACCCCAAAATCAGCCCCAAAATCACCCCAAAATCAGCCCAAAAGTATCAAAAAATCATCCCCGAAATCACCCCAAAATCATCCTGAAATCATCCCAAAAATCACCTGGGACCCCAAAAATCCCCCCTAGACCCCAAAAATCCCCCCAGGACCCCCCAATTTCCTCCCCCAGGACCCCCCAGATCCCCCCAAATCCCCCAGGACCCAAATCCCCCAGAACCCCCAAATCCCACCCAGGACCCCCAAATCCACCCAGATCCCCAAATCCATCCAGAACCCCCAATTTCCCCCAGGACCCCCAGATCCCCCAAATCTCCCCAGGACCCCCAAATCCCCCAAATCCCCCAGCACCCCAAATCCCCCAGGACCCCCCAATCCTCACCCGCGTGCAGCCCCCACTTGCAGAAGAGGCGGCGCTGGGGGAAGCCGGAGCCGCCCTCGATCTGCCCGAAGAGATGCAGCTCGGCCATGGGCTGGGGGAACCCCAAAAACCCACCGGAATCACCCCAAAAATCCACCGGAATCACCCCAAAATCCACCCCGAATCAGCCCAAAAATCTACCCGGGGAACCCCAAAAATCCACCGGAATCACCCCAAAAATCTACCCGGGGATCCCCAAAAATCCCACCGGAATCACCCCAAAATCCACCGGAATCAGCCCAAAAATATACCCGGGGATCCCCAAAAATCTACCCGGAATCACCCCAAAAATCTACCCGGGGATCCCCAAAAATCCACCCGGAATCAGCCCAAAAATATACCCGGGGATCCCCAAAAATCCCACCGGAATCAGCCCAAAAATCTACCCGGGGAACCCCAAAAATCTACCCGGGGAACCCCAAAAATCCCACCGGAATCACCCCAAAAATCCCCCCCAAATCAGCCCAAAAATCTACCCGGGGATCCCCAAAAATCCACCCGGAATCACCCCAAAAATCTACCCGGAATCACCCCAAAAATACACCCGGGGAACCCCAAAAACCCACCGGAATCACCCCAAAAATCTACCCGGGATCCCCAAAATATACCCGGGGATCCCCAAAAATCCACCGGAATCACCCCAAAAATCCACCCCGAATCAGCCCAAAAATCCCCCCGGAATCACCCCAAAACTCTACCCGGAATCACCCCAAAAATATACCCGGGGAACCCCAAAAACCCACCGGAATCACCCCAAAAATCTACCCGGGGAACCCCAAAAATCCACCGGAATCACCCCAAAAACCCTCCGGGGAACCCCAAAAACCCACCGGAATCAGCCCAAAAACCCTCCGGGGAACCCCAAAAACCCACCGGAATCAGCCCAAAAATCCCCCCGGGGAACCCCAAATCCCCCCCCCGCCCCCTCCCCCATGATCCCACCCATCCCTCCCTCCGCCCACCCCTTTCACCGCCCCAAAAACCCCAAAAATTCCCCCCCAAATTCTCCCGGAGCGCTCACCCCGCGCCACCACTGCGCATGCGCGGTCCGTGTTTCCGCTTCTAGTTGCTATGGCAACGCGTGGTTACCGCCAATCGCAGCAGCTAATTGGCTGAAAGGGCGCGGGCATTCCTGCGCATGCGCATTGGCGCCTCATCGGGTCATGTGGGCGCCGCCATGTCGGCTTTTCCATATGGGTGCCGCCATCTTGTGTGTACCGCCGTGTGTGGCGCCATTCCTGGGCGCTCCGCCGCCATCTTGTGTGTACCGCCGCCATCTTGGCTGCTCCCCCCTCCCCCATTCCAAATTTCCCCCAAATTTTTGCCCCTCGCCCCCAAAATTTCGGGATTCCTTCCTCCACTTTGCGTTCCTCAGACATCCCCCCCACAATTCCAGTTTTTTCCCCAAATTTTAGTTCTCCCCAAAAATTTTGAGTCCTCAAAATTTCCTTCCTCTCCCACCCAAATTTTGGGTTCCTTCCCCCAAATTTTTATTTCTCCCCCCAAAATTTGAGATTTCCCCCAGATTTTTTCCGCTCATCCCCAAAATTTCGAGATCACCCATAAATTTTGGGGTTCCCCCCACCCAAATTTTGGGTTCCTCTCCCCAAATTTTATTTCTCCAAATTTCTCCCAATTCCCGTTTCTTTCCCTCAAACTTCGGATTTCCCCCCAAATTTCAGTTTTCCCCCTCAAATTTTTGAGTTCTCCCCCAAAATTTCGAATTTACCCCCCAAAATTTTAAATTTTCCCCCAAATTTTAGGTTTCCCCCCAAAATTTTGAAATTTCCCCCCAAAATTTCAATTTTCTCCCCAAAATTTTTTATTTACCCCCCAAAATTTTGGATTTTCCCCCCAATTTCAATTTTCCCCCAAAATTTTGATTTTACCCCCCAAAATTTTAGATTTCCCACCAAATTTCAAGTTTCCCCAAAAAATTTTGAATTTTCCCCCAAATTTCAAGTCTCCCCCCAAAATTTTGGATTTTCCCCCAAATTTCAAGTTTCCCCCCAAAATTTTGGATTTTCTCCCCAAATTTTCGAATTTACACCCCATAATTTTTATTTTCCCCCCAAATTTCAATTTTCTCCCCAAAATTTTTGATTTTCCCCCAAATTTCAGGTTTCCTCCCGAAATTTCAATTTTCTCCCCAAAATTTTGAATTTTCCCTCCATAATTTTGGATTTTCCCCCAAATTTCCGGTTTCAAAATTTTGAAAACTTTTGAATTTTCCCCCCAAAATTTTGGATTTTCCCCCAAATTTCAAGTTTCCCCCAAAATTCTGGATTTCCCCCCAAATTTCAAGTTTCCCCCCAAAATTCTGGATTTTCCCCCCAAAATTTTGGATTTTCCCCCAAATTTCAAGTTTCCCCCCAAAATTTTGGATGTTCCCCCCAAAATTTTGAATTTTTCCCCCCAAAATTTTGGATTTTCCCCCAAATTTCAGGTTTTCCCCCCCCCAAATTTCAGCTTTTCCCCCCAAAATCTCATCCCCCCCCAAATTCTCCCCCCCCCAAATTTGGGGTCTCACACCGATCCGGGGGACACCCCCAAATTTACTGCACGGACACCACAGCACAGAACCGACCACGACACCACGGGGGGGGGAGGGGAGGAGGGGGGGACACCCCAAAATCGGGCTGGGGGAACCCCAAAACCCCCCCCCCAAAAAAACCCCCCCCCTTTAACAACACCAATCCCGCCCCCCCAAAATCCCCCCCCAAAATTCACCCTGGGGAGGGGGGGGAGGGGTGCGGGGGGGGGCCCCCCCCTTTTCCCATCATGCAACACTTTGTGCCCCCAAAAATTCGCAGCCCCCTCCCCCCAAATTTCCCCTCCCCCCCCCAGCTCTGTTATGGCTTTTGAAGGATTTTTGGGGGGTTTTGGGGTTTTTTTTGGGGGGGTCCTGGGGGGGGTTTTGGGTTTTTTGGGGGGTCTGGCCCCCCCTAGGTGAGGGTGATGAAGGCCGAGGCCTTTTCCTTCAGCTGCCGCAGGCACAGGTGGCAGCTCCAGCTCCCTGCCCCAAAAACAGCAGATTTCAGCCCAAAAATACGGGATTTTATCCCAAAAAAACCCAGGATTTTATCCCAAAAAATTTCCAGGATTTTATCCCAAAAAAATCCAGGATTTTATCCCAAAAACCCCAGGATTTTATCGCAAAAATTCAGGATTTTATCTCAAAAAATTCAGGATTGTATCGCAAAAAATCCAGGATTTTATCCCAAAAAATTCAAGATTTTATCCCAAAAAATTCAGGATTTTATCCCAAAAAATTCCAGGATTTTATCCCAAAAATTCAGGATTTTATCCCAAAAAATCCAGGATATTATCCCAATAAAATCGTGGCTTTTATCCCAAAAAATTCAGGACTTTATCCCAAAAAATTATGGATTTCACCCCAAAAAATCATTGCATTTTATCCCAAAAAATTCAGGATTTTATCCCCCCCAAAAAACCCAGGATTTTATCCTAAAATTTCAGGATTTTATCCCCAAAAAAATCCAGGATTTTATCCCAAAAAAATCAGGATTTTATCACAAAAAAATCCAGGATTTTATCCCAAAAATTCAGGATTTTATCCCCAAAAATTCAGGATTTTATCCCCAAAAATTCAGGATTTTATCCCAAAAAAATCCAGGATTTTATGCCAAAAATCGTGGCTTTTATCCCCAAAATTCAGGACTTTATCTCAAAAAATTCAGGATTGTATCATAAAAATCCAGGATTTTATCGCAAAAAATCCAGGATTTTATCCCAAAAAAAACCAGGATTTTATCCCAAAAATCCAGGATTTTATCCCAAAAAAATCCAGGATTTTATCCCAAAAAAATCCAGGATTTTATCCCAAAAAAATCCAGGATTTTATCGCAAAAATTCAGGATTTTATCCCCAAAAAATCCAGGATTTTATCCCCAAAAATCCCCCCCAAATCCCTCCAAAATTCCCCCAAAATACCCGAAATTCCCCAAATCAACCTCCAAATCCTCCAAAATCCCTCCAAAATTCCCCAAAAAATCTCCCCCAAAATCTCCCCAAAATTCCCAAAAAATGCCCAAAATCCCCCAGATCAACCCCAAAATCCCTCCAAAATCCCCCCAAAATCCCCCAAAATCCCTCCAAAATCCCCCCAAAATCCCCCAAAATTCCCCAAAAATCCCCTAAAATCCCTCCAAAATTCCCCAAAAATACCCAAAATTCCCCAAATCTCCCCAAATCCCCCCAAATTCCCCCCAAAATCCCAAAAAATTCCCCCCAAATCCCAAAAAAATGCCCCAAAAATCTCCCCAAAATCCCTCCAAAATTCCCCCAAAATACCCAAAATTCCACAAAAATCTCCCCAAACCCCTTCCCACACCACCCAAAAATCCCCCCAAATCTCCCTAAAATCCCCCAAAATTCCCCAAAAATACCCAAAAAATCCCCCAAAATCACTCCAAAATTCCCTAAAAAATCTCCCCAAAATCCCCCAGAATCCCTCCAAAATTCCCCCAAAATACCCAAAATTCCCCAAAAATCCCCCCAAACCCCTTCCCACACCACCCAGAAATCCCCAAAAATCCCCCCAAAACTCCTTCAAAACCCCCCCAAAACCCCCCCAAATCTTCCCCAAAAATCTCCAAAAATCCCCAAAATGTCCCAAATTCCCCCCAAAAGTCCCAAATTTGGGTTTTTACCCTCGGGGGGCTCGGCCATGGGGGGGCTCAGGCAGTACATGTGGTACCCCCGGTCACAATCGTCACAGAACAGCAGCTGCTCCTGGTTGGGGCGAAAAATCCCAATTTTGGGACAAAAAAAAAAAAAAGGTGTTTGGGGAAAAAATGGAATTTTGGGGGGGAAATGGAATTTTGGGGGGAAAAGGGGGTTTTGAGGGGAAAAAAGGGATTTTTGGGAGAAAAAATGGATTTTAATGGGGGGAAAATGAGGGAGTTTGGGGGGGGAAAGGGATTTTGGGGCAAAAAAATTGGGTTTTGGGGCAAAAGAAAAATTGGGTTTTGGGAGGGGAAAATGGATTTTAAAGGGAAAATGGATTTGGGGGGAAAAGTTTGGAATTATCCAGGGAATTTTGGGGCTGGGTTTGGGGAGGATTTGGGGTGATTTTGGGATATTTTGAGATGATTTTGGGGTGATTTTGGGATGATTTTGGAATATTTTGGGATGATTTTGGGATGATTTTAGGATGATTTTGGGAATATTTTTGTGCTGATTTTGGGGTAATTTTGGGATGATTTTGGGATGATTTTGGAATATTTTGGGGTGATTTTGGGATGATTTTAGGATGATTTTGGGGTGATTTTGGGATATATTTAGGATTATTTTCAGGATGATTTTAGGATGTTTTTGGGAATATTTTGGGGTGATTTTAGGATGATTTTGGGATATTTTTGGGGTGATTTTGGGGATGAATTTAGGATATTTTGGGATGATTTTGGGGTGATTTTAGGATGATTTTAGGATGATTTGGGGGTATTTTGGGGGTCATTTTTGGGGTGATTTTGAGATGATTTTAGGATGATTTTAGGATGTTTTTTGGGATGAATTTAGGATTAATTTAGGATGATTTTAGGATATTTTTGGGATGAATTGAGGATGATTTTGGGATATTTTGGGGTCCCTCACTTCGTTCTCGGCCGTCCCACAGAGGCTGCAGGATTTGGGGGGGATTTGGGGCTCTGGTTTTGGGGTGGATTTTATGATGATTTTTGGATGATTTTGGGGTATTTTGGGGGTCATTTTTGGGATGATTTTAGGATGATTTTAGGATGATTTTGGGGTGATTTTTGGGATGGATTTAGGATGATTTTGGGATGATTTTGGGATACTTTGAGGTGATTTTGGGGTGATTTTAGGATGACTTTTGGGGTGATTTTAGGGATGGATTTAGGATATCTTTGGGATATTTTGGGATGAATTTAAGATGATTTTTGGGATGAATTTAGGATGATTTTAGGATGATTTTGGGATGAATTCAGGCTGATTTTTGGGATGAGTTTAGGATGATTTTGGGAGGAATTGAGGATTATTTTGGGATGAATTGAGGATGATTTTGGGATGAGTTTAGGATGATTTTTGGGATGAATTCAGGATGATTTTGGGATGAATTCAGGATGATTTTGGGATGAATTGAGGATGATTTTGGGATGATTTTAGGGATGGATTTAGGATATCTTTGGGGTATTTTGGGAGGAATTCAGGATGATTTTGGGATGAGTTTAGGATGATTTTGGGATGAATTGAGGATGATTTTGGGATGAGTTTAGGATGATTTTGGGATGAATTCAGGATGATTTTGGGATGAATTGAGGATGATTTTGGGATGATTTTAGGGATGGATTTAGGATATCTTTGGGATATTTTGGGATGAATTCAGGATGATTTTTGGGATGAGTTTAGGATGATTTTTGGGATGAATTGAGGATGATTTTGGGATGATTTTAGGGATGGATTTAGGATATCTTTGGGGTATTTTGGGAGGAATTCAGGATGATTTTGGGATGAATTGAGGATGATTTTGGGATGAATTGAGGATGATTTTGGGATGAATTGAGGATGATTTTGGGATGAATTCAGGATGATTTTGGGATGAATTGAGGATGATTTTGGGATGATTTTAGGGATGGATTTAGGATATCTTTGGGATATTTTGGGATGAATTCAGGATGATTTTTGGGATGAGTTTAGGATGATTTTGGGATGAATTGAGGATGATTTTGGGATGAATTGAGGATGATTTTGGGGTGTTTTTGGGGTGCCTCACGTCGTTCTCGGCCGTCCCGCAGAGGCTGCAGGATTTGCACTCGATGCACTGCCAGCGGTACGAGCGCGCCGCCGCCGCCATGGCCAGAGAGAACTGCAGGCACGACGGGTGGCCTGGGGGGAACGCCCCAAAATCACCCCAAAATCACCCCAAAATCACCCCAAAATCACCCCAAAACACCCCAAAAACCCCCAGAAATCCGCCCAAATAAACCCCCCATGGCCAGCGAGAACTGCAGGCACGACGGGTGGCCTGGGGGGAACGCCCCAAAATCACCCCAAATCACCCCAAAATCACCCAAAATCACCCCAAATCACCCCAAAATCACCCCAAACCACCCCAAAAACACCCCAAATCACCCCAAAAACACCCCCAAATGCCCCAAAATCCCCCAAATAAACCCCCATAGCCAGAGAGAACTGCAGGCATGACGGGTGGCCTGGGGAAACCCAAAATCACCCAAAATCACCCCAAACCACCCCAAAATCACCCCAAATCACCCCAAAAATCACCCCAAAACCCCCCAGAAATCCCACACCCCAAAATCACCCCAAATCCCCCAAAATCCCCCCAAATAAATCCCCCATAGCCAGAGAGAACTGCAGGCACGGTGGCCTGGGGAACGCCCAAAATCACCCCAAAGCACCCCAAAATCACCCCAAATCACCCCAAAATCACCCCAAATCCCCCCAAAATCACCCCAAAATCACCCCAAAAGCCCAGAAATCCCACACCCCAAATCCCCAAAATCCCCCAAATAAAGCCCCCATGTCCAGAGAGAACTGCAGGCACGACAGGTGGCCTGGGGAACGCCCAAAATCACCCCAAAATCACCCCAAATACACCCCAAAAAACCCTGAAAACCCACACCCCAAAATCACCCCAAAATCATCCAAAATCACCCCAAAAATCACCAAAAAATCACCCCAAAATCACCCCAAAAACCCACAGAAATATCACACCCCAAAATCACCCAAAACCGCCCCAAAATATCCAAAATCACCCAAACCCAGAAAACCCACCCAAAATCCCCAAACCAAAATCATCCAAAATCACCCAAAATCACCAAAACAATGTCCCTGTCCAGTGTCCAAAATGTAATCATATCAATGTCCACTGTCCAATGTCCTCCAATGTCAATGTCCAGTCCCAGGTCACTGGAGTTGTCCCCATTGTGTCCCCATGTCCCACCTGCCTCCACAGTCGGCGGCGACAGCTGCCGCGCTGCCCCCTCAATCCAGTAATCCCCCAATACCCAATGCCCAATGTCCCAATGTCCAATCCCCCATGTCCAATAATGCATGTCCAATGTCCCCAATGTCCCCAGTGTCCCCAATGTCCCCAATGTCCCCAATATCCCCAATATCCCCAATGTCCCCAATGTCCCCAATGTCCCAATGTCCCCAATATCCCCAATGTCCCCAATGTCCCAATATCCCCAATGTCCCCAGTGTCCCCAATGTCCCCAATGTCCCCACTGTCCCAGTGTCCCAATGTCCCCAGTGTCCCCATTGATGTCCCCATGTCCCCACCTGCCCTCCCACAGTCGGCACAGGCGATCAGCTGCTCGTCGCTGCCCCTCCCTTGTGCTCCCCAATATCCCCAATGTCCCCAATGCCCCCAATATCCCCAATGTCCCCAATGTCCCCAATGTCCCCAGTGTCACTGGGATGTCCCCATGTCCCCAATGTCCCCATTTCTGTCCCCACCTGCCCTCCCACAGTCGGCACAGGCGATCAGCTGCTCGTCGCTGCCCCTCCCCCGCGCTCCCCAATGTCCCCAATGTCCCCAATGCCCCCAATATCACCAATGTCCCCAATGTCCCCAATGTCCCCAGTATCCCCAATGTCCCCAATGTCCCCAATGTCCCCAATGTCCCCAGTGTCCCCAATGTCCCCAATGTCCCCAATATCCCCAATATCCCCAATGTCCCCAATGTCCCCAATGTCCCCAATGTCCCAATGTCCCCAATATCCCCAATGTCCCCAATGTCCCAATATCCCCAATGTCCCCAGTGTCCCCAATGTCCCCAATGTCCCCACTGTCCCAGTGTCCCCAATGTCCCCATGTCCCCATTGATGTCCCCATGTCCCCACCTGCCCTCCCACAGTCGGCACAGGCGATCAGCTGCTCGTCGCTGCCCCTCCCTTGTGCTCCCCAATGTCCCCAATGTCCCCAATATCCCCAATGTCCCCAATGTCCCCAATGTCCCCCCAATATCCCCAATGTCCCCAATATCCCCAATGTCCCCAATGTCCCCAATGTCCCCAGTGTCCCCAATGTCCCCAATGTCCCCAATGTCCCCAGTGTCCCCAATGTCCCCAGTGTCCCCAGTGTCACTGGGATGCCCCCATGTCCCCAATGTCCCCATTTCTGTCCCCACCTGCCCTGCCACAGTCGGCACAGGCGATCAGCTGCTCGTCGCTGCCCCTCCCCCGCGCTCCCCCGGCGCAGAAATCGCAGGGACCCTCGGGGGGGGGCCCGGGGGGGGCGGGGCGGCCTGGGGGGGACAGGGGGGGGGACACCCCAAAATGTGGGGGAGGGGGAACTCCTCAAAAACATCCCCTCCCCCCAAAAAAAACCCAACCCCCCCAAAAAAAAAAAAAAACAAAAAAAAAACGAAGCAAAAAATACCCCAAAAAACCCGAACCCCAAAAAAACTGAACCCAAAAAAAACGAACAAAAAAAAGAAATCCAAAAAAAAATCAACCAAAAAAACTGAACCCCAAAAAACCGAACTCCAAAAAATTGAACCCCAAAAAACCCGAACCCCAAAAAAACCAAACTCCAAAAAAACTGAACCCCAAAAAACTGAACCCCAAAAAAACTGAACCCAAAAAAAACTGAACCCAAAAAAAAGAACCAAAAAAAAAGAAACCAAAAAAAAATCAACCAAAAAAACCGAACCCCAAAAAACCGAACTCCAAAAAAACTGAACCCCAAAAAAACGGACTCCAAAAACTGAACCCCAAAAGAACCGGACCCCAAAAAAACTGAACCCCAAAAAACGAACCAAAAAAAAGAAACCCAAAAAAAAAAAACCCAAAAAATTAACCCAATAAAACCCCCCACAAAAAAAAAAAACCGAACCCCAAAAAAACCAAACTCCAAAGAATTGAACCCCAAAAAAAATGAACCCCAAAAAAACCGAACTCCAAAAAATTGAACCCCAAAAACCGAACCCCAAAAAAACGAACCAAAAAAAAGAAACCCAAAAAAAAAAAAAACCAAAAAAATGAACCCCAAAAAACGAACTCCAAAAAATTGAACCCCAAAAAACTGAACCCCAAAAACCGAACCCCAAAAAACGAACCAAAAAAAGAAACCCAAAAAAAAAAAAAAAAAACCAAAAAAATGAACCCCAAAAACCGAACTCCAAAAATTGAACCCCAAAAAAACCGAACCCCAAAAAAACCGAACCCCAAAAAAAACAGACCAAAAAAGAGAACCCAAAAAAAAAAAAACCAAAAAATATTAACCCAAATAAACCCCCCCCCCAAAAAAAAACCCGAACCCCAAAAACACCCCCAAAAACCTGAGCCCCAAAACCAGCCCCCCCAAAAAAACCCAACCCAAAAAAAACCCAAAAACCCAAAAAAATCACCAAAAAACACAACAAAAAACACCAAAAAAACCTCCCAAAATCTCCTGAGCTTCCCTAAAGACCCCAAATGTGGGGGAGGGGGAACCCCCCTAAAAACATCCCCCCCCCAAAAAACTGAACCCCAAAATGTGGGGGAGGGGGAACCCCGAAAAAACACTCACCTGAAAAAACCGAACCCCAAAAAAACCCCCCAAAAAAACTGAACCAAAAAAAACAACAAAAAAAACCTGAACCCCAAAAAAACCCCTCCAAAAAAACAGACCCCAAAAATCCCCCTAAAAAAAAAAAAACCGAACCCCAAAAAGATCCAAGCAAAAAAGAACCAAAAAAAAAAATTTAAAAACTGAACCCCAAAACCCCCTCCAAAAAACTGAACCCCAAAAACAACTCCCAAAAAAAACTGAACCAAAAAAAAACAACAAAAAAACTGAACCCCAAAAAAACCCCCCCAAAAAAACCGAACCCCCAAAAAAAGAACCAAAAAACTGAACCCCAAAAAATCCCCCAAAAAAACTGAACCCCAAAAAAATCCCCCAAAAAAACTGAACCAAAAAAACAACAAAAAAACCTGAACCCAAAAAAATCCCCCAAAAAAACTGAACCCCAAAAAAAAAAAGAACCAAAATACCAACCCCCAAAACACAACCCCAAAAAAACTGAACCCCAAAATCCCCCCAAAAAACCGAACCCCAAAAAATCCAACCAAAAAAACAAAAAAAAAAAAAAATTTAAAAACTGAACCCCAAAAAACCCCCAAAAAAACTGAACCCCAAAAACAACTCCCAAAAAAACTGAACCAAAAAAACAACAAAAACTGAACCCCAAAAAACCCCCAAAAATTTTGGGATATTTTGGGATATTTGGGGTGATTTTGGGATATTTTTTTCTATATTTTGAGGTGATTTTAGGACATTTTGGGATATTTTGGGACATTTTGGGATATTTTGGGGTGATTTAGGGATTTTTTTTAATATTTTGGGGTATTTTGGGATATTTTGAGACATTTTGGGATATCTTTTTATATTTTTGGGTGATCTGGGGACATTTTGGGATATTTTGGGTGATTTTGGGGTATTTTGGGACATTTGGATGATTTTGTGATTTTTTAATAAATATTTTGGTGATTTTGGGATATTTTGGGCGATTTTAGGATATTTTGGGACATTTTGGAATATTTTGGGATATCTGGGGTGATTTGGGGATATTTTGGGGTATTTTGGGGTGATTTTGGGGTATTTTGGGATATTTTGGGATGTTTTGGGTGAATTTGGGGTGTTTTGGGTTATTTTGGGTTATTTTGGGATATTTTGGGATATTTTGGGATATTTTGGGATATTTTGGGGAATTTTAGGGGGCTTTAGGGGCGATTTTGGGAATTTTTGGGGCTGGTTTTGGGGCTGAATTTGGGATATTTTGGGATATTTTGGGATATTTTGGGATATTTTGGGATATTTTGGGATTTTTGGGATATTTTGGGATATTTTGGGATATTTTGGGATATTTTTGGGGATATTTTGGGCCATTCTGGGCTATTATGGGATGTCAGGGTACCTGTGTTCCTGCGCTGGTTTTCGGGGACCCAGTTCAGCTCTTTGTAAAACTCTGGGGGGGCAAAGGAACAAAAAAAAGGGGGTGAAGCCCCCCCAAAATCCCCCCCAAAAATGGGGCAGGGACCCCCAAAATGGATCAGGGACCCCCAAAATGGATCAGGGACCCCCCAAAAGTCAGGCAGGGACCCCCAAACTGGGACAGGGACCCCCAAAATGGTGACAGGGACCCCCAAAAATGGATCAGGGATCCCCAAAAATGGGGCAGGGACCCCCCAAATGGATCAGAGACCCCCCAAAATGGGGCAGGAACCCCCAAATCCCCCCCAAAAAATGGATCAGGGACCCCCAAAAATGGGGCAGGGACCCCCAAAAATGGGGCAGGGACCCCCAAAATGGGGCAGGGACCCCCCAAAACCGGGACAGGGACCCCCCAAACCCCGCAAAACCGAGACAGGGACCCCCAAAACCGGGTCAGGGACCCCCAAAACCGGGACAGGGACCCCCCAAAACCAGTCTAGGGACCCCTCCCCTCCCCCCCTCCCCTCCCCCCCGTGTCCCCTCCCCCTCACGCCGGTGGTGGTTCCTGCGGGGGGGCCCCGCGCCCCCCCCCGGCTCCTCCCCCTCCTCCTCGGCCAGGTGGGTGTGGGTGTAATGGTAGGAGAGACCGGGACGGTTCTTGTAGCGCTTCCCACAAACTGAAATGTAAATAAAATATAAATAAATATAAATATAAACATAAAAATAAACGTTAACAGTCATTGGTCACTCATTGGTCACTCATTGGTCACTCATTGGTCACTCATTGGTAGGAGAGACCCGGGCGGTTCTTGTAGCGCTTCCCACAAACTAAAATAAATAAAATATAAATAAAATATAAATATAAACATAAATATAAACGTTAACAGTCATTGGTCACTCATTGGTCACTCATTGGTCACTCATTGGTCACTCATTGGTAGGAGAGACCCGGGCGGTTCTTGTAGCGCTTCCCACAGACTGAAATGTAAATAAAATATAAATATAAATATAAATATAAACATTAACAGTCATTGGTCACTCAGTGGTCACTCAGTGGTCACTCATTGGTCACTCATTGGTAGGAGAGCCCCGGGCGGTTCTTGTAACGCTTCCCACAAACTGAAAATGAAATAAAATATAAATAAATATAAATATAAACGTTAACAGTCATTGGTCACTCATTGGTCACTCAGTGGTCACTCAGTGGTAGGAATATAAACATTACAGCATTGGTCACCAGTGGTCACTCATTGGTCACTCATGGTAGGAGGACCGGCGTTCTTGAGGCTCACAGACTGAAATGAAATAAAATATAAATAAAATAAAATATAAACATTAACAGTCATTGTCCACTCATGGTCACTCATGGTCACTCTGTCACTATGGTAGGAGAGCCGGGTTCTTGTAGCGCTTCACAAACTAAAATAAATAAAATATAAATAAATATAAAATAAAACTTAAAGCATTGGTCATCATTGGTCACCATTGTACAGTGTAAAGAGACGGTTCTTAGCCAAATGAAATAAAATAAAATATAAATATAAATAAACCGCATGTCACCATTTCACATGTCACAGTGGAAACAGTTCTACGTCACAACTAAATTAAATAAATAAATATAAATATAATAAGGTTGGTCACCACTATTGTCACCATGCATGTAGGAGAGCCAGCTTGTAGCTCACAGACTGAAATATAAAAATATAAATATACTCATTGGTCACTCAGGGGTCACTCAGTGGTCACTCAATGGTCACTCAGCGGTCACTCATTGGTCACTCATTGGTCACTCATTGGTCACTCAGGGTCACTCAGGGGTCACTCATGGTCATTCAGGGCACTCATTGGTCACTCATTGGTCACTCATTGGTCACTCAGGGTCACTCGGTGTCCGAGCGGTCACTCATTGGTCACTCATTGGTCACTCATTGGTCACTCAGGGGTCACTCAGTGGTCACTCATGGTCATTCAGGGTCACTCATTGGTCACTCATTGGTCACTCAGGGTAACCCAGGGGTCACTCAGGGGTCACTCATTGGTCACTCAGGGTCACTCATTGGTTACTCATTGGTCACTCATTGGTCACTCGGTGTCCGAGCGGTCACTCATTTGTCACTCATTGGTCACTCACTGGTCACTCAGGGTCACTCATTGGTCACTCAGTGGTCACTCAGGGTCACTCAGGGGTCACTCATTGGGTCACTCAGGGGTCACTCAGGGTCACTCAGGGTCACTCATTGGTCACTCATTTGTTACTCAGGGTCACTCAGGGTCACTCATTGGTCACTCATTGGTCACTCGGTGTCCGAGCGGTCACTCATTGGTCACTCATTGGTCACTCATTGGTCACTCATTGGTCACTCTCTCCCCCGGTGCCCCTCACCCACTCACTGTCACACACGTAGGGTTTGTCCCTCTCCTCCAGGACAGCGTCCACTCTGCGCTTGACCACCAGCCCGTACGCCTGGGGGGAGGGGAGGGGAGGGGAGGGGTCAGCGGGCGGACGGACAGACGGACGGACAGACGGACGTGTGTCCGTGTGTCCCTGTGTCCGTGTGTCCCTGTGTCCGTGTGTCCCTGTGTCCGTCTGTCCCTGTGTCCGTGTGTCCCTGTGTCCGTGTCTCTGCGTGTCCGTGCGTCCGTCTGTGCGTCCGTGTGTCTGTCTGCCCGTGTGTCTGTCCGTGTGTCCGTCCATCCGTCCGTCTCACCTCGCCCTTGTTGTGGTTCTGTCCCCCTGTCCATCCCCCTGTCCCTCTGTCTGTCCATCCCCGTGTCCGTCTGTCCATCCCTCCGTCCATCCCCATGTCCCTCTGTCCCTCCCCGTGTCCGTCTGTCCATCCCCGTGTCCATCCCCCGTCCCTCTGTCCCTCCCCCTGTCCGTCTGTCCATCCCTCTGTCCATCCCTCTGTCCATCTGTCCATTCCCCTGTCCCCCTGTCCCTCTGTCCCTCCCTCTGTCCCTCCCATGTCCCCTGTCCATCCCCTGTCCTCTGTCCCTCCCCTCGTGTCCCTCTGTCCATCCCCCTGTCCCTCTGTCCCTCCCCGTGTCCCTCTGTCCATCCCCCTGTCCCTCTGTCCCTCCCCGTGTCCCTCTGTCCGTCTGTCCCCCTGTCCGTCTGT
>JAREIS010002856.1:0-19660 GCA_030060385.1 Muscicapa striata striata | reverse complement strand
GCCATTTGCTCTGAAAAACCACACCCTCCAGTTTCTTAATAGCAGTTTGGAAGTTTGTTCTCAAATGCCTCAGTGTGGCATTGTCTGAGCCTGATTAATTACAGGATCCAGCCCTACCATTCTCTGCCAGTTTTATCATTGAGAGTCATGTCTAAGTGTCTAGTGCTTTGTGGAAATCTGTCATTGATTTCTCACCTCAGGCATGCTGGACCAATTGCATTTCTCTAAAACCTCCCAGTTTTAATAGGTTTGGAGTCTTTCTCAAAGGTTTAGTGGCATTAGTCTGGAGAAATCCATCATTTGATTTTAGCTCTCAGCGCCAGTCTCAGCCCATTGCCTGGACAGAACATTGCCATTTTGCTCTGAAAAACCCACCCTCAGTTTCTTAATAGCAGTTTGGGAAGTCTTGTCTCTCAGTGCCGGATTCTATGAGTGGCATTTTAGTCTGGAGAAATCCTGATCATTTGAATTTTAGCTTCAGGCCGTCTCAGGCCCATGCCGGACACGAACATTTGCATTTTGGCTCTGAAAAACCACACCCTCCCAGTTTCTAAATAGCAGTTTGGAGAGTCATTGTCTCCAAGCAGCCAGGATTCTATGTAATGGCATTTTAGTCTGAAGAAATCCTGATCATTTGAATTTTAGCTGTCAGGCCCAGTCTCAGACCCACTGCCCTGGGCAGTAACATTTCATTTTCTCTGGAAAACCACCCTCCCAGTTTCTTAATGGCAGTTTGGAGGAAGTCATTTGTCTCTCCAAAAGTAGCCAAGATTCAATGTAGTGGCATTTTAGTCAGGAGAAATCCTGATCATTTCGGAATTTTAGCTGTCAGACGCCCAGTCATAAAGGCCCATTGCCTGGACACTGAACATTTGCCATTTTGGCTCTGAAAAACCACACCCTCAGTTTCTTATACGTTTGAGAGTCATTGTCTCCAGAGCCGGATTCATGGTGGCATTTTAGTCGAGAACTGATCATTTTCCTCTAGAAAACTCCTCCTTTTTATTGGAAGCTTTCTCAAGGAGTTCTGGCTTTTAGTCTGGAGAATCTTTGATTTTTCAGCGTCTCAGGCCATGCCTGGAACATGCATTTCTTGAAAACCACCTCAGTTTCTTAATCAGTTTAGATTTGTCCTCAGAGCAGGTTCTATGTGGCATTTTATTGAGAAACTTTTGTTCAGCGCAGTCTGCAGCCTGATAAAAGCATTTCCTTGAAAACCCCTCACTTTAATACATTTAAGCTTATGCCTCGTAGCGGTTCTAGTGGTGCTTTAGTCTGGGAGAAATCTGATCCTTTGATTTTAGTTGTCAGCGTCTCAGGCCACTGGACATGACATTGCCATTTTCTCTGGCTCTGAAAAAACACACCTCCCAGTTTCTTAATAGCAGTTTGGAGGGAAGTCATTGTCTCTCAAAAGTAGCCAGGATTCTATGTGGTGGCATTTTAGTCTGGAGAAATCCTGATCATTTAAATTTTAGCTGTCAGACGCGCCGTCTCAGACCCATTGCCCTGGACACGAACATTTGCCATTTTGGCTCTGAAAAAAACCACACCCTCCCAGTTTTCTTAATAGCATTTTGGAGAAGTCATTGTCTCTCCAAAAGTAGCCAGGTTCTATGTAGTGGCATTTTAGTCTGGGAGAAATCCTGATCATTTGAATTTTAGCTGTCAGGCGTAGTCTCAGGCCATTGCCACTTGCAGATATTTGCCATTTTCTGTCTGAAAAAAACCACACCCTCCCAGTTTCTTAATAGCAGTTTGGAGGAAGTCAGTGTCTCTCCAAAAGTACCTGGATTCTCATTGGTGGCATCTTTGGTCTGGGAAATCTTGATCATTTCCAGATTTTAGCTGTGGAGCGTGATCTCAGGCTCACCGCCGGGACATGGACATTTGCAATTTTGTGCTGAAAAAGCACACCCTCCCAGTTTCTTAATAGTAGTTTGGAGAAAGTCATTGTCTCCAAAGTAGCCAGGATTCTATGTAGTGGCATTTTTAGTCTGGGAGAAATCCTGATCATTTGAAATTTAGCTGTCAGACCTTGATCTCAGACCATTGCCTGGACACGAACATTTGCCATTTGGCTCTGAAAAACCCACCCTCAGTTTCTTAATAGCAGTTTGGAGAGTTTGTCTCTCAAAAGTAGCCAGGTTCAGTGTGGCATCTTTAGTCTGGAGAAATCTTGATCTTTGGAATTTTAGTGTCAGCGCCCAGTCTCAGGCCATTGCCTGGACACAACATGGCCATTTTGCCTCTGAAAAACAACCCTCCCAGTTTCTTAATACATTTGGAGGAAGATTGTTCTCAAAGTAGCCAGGATTCTATGTGGTGGCATTTTTAGTCTGGAGAAATCCTGATCATTTCGAATTTTAGCTGTCAGAGCCCAGTCTCAGGCCATTGCCTGGACAGAACATTTGCCATTTTGGCTCTGAAAAACCACACCCTCCAGTTTCTTAATAGCAGTTTGGAGGAAGTCATTGTCTCTCAAAAGTAGCCAGGATTCTATGTGTGGCATTTTAGTCTGGAGAAATCCTGATCATTCGAATTTTGAATCTCAGAGCAGCCCGTCTCAGGCCCATGCCTGGACAGAACTATTTGCATTTTCTCTGAAAAAACCACACCCTCCCAGTTTCTTAATAGCAGTTTGGAGGAAGTCATTGTCCTCCAAAGTAGCCAGGATTCTAGGGTGGCATTTTTAGTCTGGAGAAATCCTGATCATTTAGAATTTTAGCTGTCAGAGCGCCAGTCTCAGGCCCATTGCCCTGACTGAACATTTGCCATTTTGCTCTGAAAAAACCACCCTCCCAGTTTCTTAATAGCAGTTTGGAGAGTCATTGTCTCTCCAAAGTAGCCAGGATTCTAGTGGTGGCATCTTTAGTCTGGAGAAATCTGATCATTTGGAATTTTAGCTGTCAGCGCTGTCTCAGGCCTATGCCTGGACACTGACATTTGCCATTTTGGCTCTGAAAAAACCACACCCTCCCAGTTTCTTAATAGCAGTTTGGAGGAAGTCTTGTTCTCAAAGTAGCAGGATTCTATGTAGTGCATTTTAGTCTGGGAGAAATCCTGATCATTTCAATTTTAACCTCAGCGCCAGTCTCAGGCCCATTGCCCTGGACACAACATTTGCCACTTTGGCTCTGAAAACACACCTCTCCTGTGGTTTCTAATAGCAGTTTGAGAAGTCATTGTCTTCCAAAAGCAGCCAGGATTTATGTAGTGGCATTTTTAGTCTGGGAGAAATCTTGATCATTTGAATTTTAGCTGTCAGCGCCAGTCTCAGGCCATGCTCCTGGAACACGATTTGCCAATTTCTCTCTGAAAAACCACACCCTCCCAGTTTCTTAATAGCAGTTTGGAGAAGTCATTGTCTCAAAAGCAGCCAAGATTCTATGTATGGCATCTTTAGTCTAGGAGAAATCTTGATCATTTCGAAATTTTGGCTGTCAGGCGCCCAGTCTCAGGCCCATTGCCCTGGACACGAACATTTGCCATTTTTGGCTCTGAAGAAAAACCACACCCTCCCAGTTTCTTAATAGCAGTTTGGAGGAAGTCATTGTCTATGACACCCTCCCAGTTTCTAAATACCATCTGGGAGGAAGATATAGTCTCTGCAGAAGTAGCCAGGATTCTCAGTGGTGGCGTCATTAGTCTAGGAGAAATCCTGATCATTTGAATTTTAGCTGTCAGGCGCCCAGTCTCAGGCCCATTGCCCTGGACACTAACATTTGCCATTTGGCTCTGAAAAAAACCACACCCTCCCAGTTTCTTAATAGCAGTTTGGAGGAGTCATTGTCTCTCAAAAGCAGCCAGGATTCTATGTAGTGGCATTTTTAGTCTGGGAGAAATCCTGATCATTTCGAATTTTAACTGTCAGACGCCCAGTCTCAGGCCCATTGCCTGGACACTAACATTTGCCATTTTCTCTCTGAAAAAAACACACCCTCCCAGTTTCTTAATAGCAGTTTGGAGGAAGTTGCCATTTTGGCTCTGAAAAACCACACCCTCCCAGTTTCTTAATAGCAGTTTGGAGGAAGTCATTGTCTCTCCAAAAGTAGCCAGGATTCTATGTAGTGGCATTTTTAGTCTGGGAGAAATCCTGATCATTTCGGAATTTTAACTCTCAGAGGCGCCGTCTCAGGCCCATTGCCCTGGACACTAATATTTGCCATTTTGGCTCTGAAAAAAACCACACCCTCCCAGTTTCTTAATAGCAGTTTGGAGGAAGTCATTGTCTCTCCAAAAGCAGCCAGGATTCTATGTAGTGGCATTTTTAGTCTGGGAGAAATCCTGATCATTTCGGAATTTTAGCTGTCAGACGCCCAGTCTCAGGCCCACTGCCCGGGACACGGACATTTGCAATTTTCTCTCTGAAAAAACAACACCCTCCCAGTTTCTTAATAGCAGTTTGGAGGAAGTCATTGTCTCTCGAGAAGTAGCCTGGATTGTAAGTGGTGGCATCTTTAGTCTAGGAGAAATCTTGATCATTTCGGAATTTTAGCTGTCAGACGCCCAGTCTCAGACCCATTGCCCTGGACACGAACATTTGCCATTTTGGCTCTGAAAAAAACCACACCCTCCCAGTTTCTTAATAGCAGTTTGGAGGAAGTCATTGTCTCTCGAAAAGCAGCCAGGATTCTAAGTGGTGGCATCTTTAGTCTGGGAGAAATCCTGATCCTTTTGAAATTTTAGTTGTCAGACGCCCAGTCTCAGGCCACTTGCCCTGGCTACCAACATGGGCCATTTTCCATCTGAAAAAAACCACACCCTCCCAGTTTCTTAATACCAGTTTGGAGGTAGTGTTGATCTCTCCAAAAGTAGCCAGGCTTCTTACTGCTGGCATCTTTAGTCTGCGAGTAAACATTAGGTTTGGAATTTTAGCAGGCCAAAGCCCAGTCTCAGGACCATGCCCCTGCATGCAAAGAAGGGCCTATTTCTCTGTGAAATAAAGATCACCTCACCACTATTGTAATATCCATTTAAAAGAGGCTTTTGGCACTCCGTGAACGGCCAGCGTTCTCAGTGGTGCCGTTTTTAGTCTGGGAGAAATCCTGATTCCTTCGGAATTTTAGTTGTCAGACGTCCTGTCTCAGGCCAAGGGCTCTGGATATGAACATTGGCAATTTTCCCTCTGAAAAACACCACACCCTCCCAGTATTTAATAGCAGTTTTGAGGAAGATATTGTCTCTCTAAAAGTAGCCAGGGTTCTCAGTGGTGGCATTTTTAGTCTGTGAGAAATCCTGATTCCTTCCGAATTTGAGGTTTCAGACGCCCTGTCTGAGGGCTAGGTCACTGGATAAGAACATGTGCCATTTTCCCTCTGAAAAAAACCACACCCTCCCTGTTTCTTAATACCAGTTTGGAGGAAGACATTTTATATGCAATCGTAGCCAAGGTTCTAAGTGGTGGCATATTTAGTCTGGGAGAAATCCTGATCCTTTCGGAATTTTAGTTGTCAGACGCCCAGTCTCAGGCCCATTGCCCTGGTCACGAACATAGGCCATTTTCCCGTGTAAAAACACCACACCCTCCCCGTTTCTTAATACCAGTTTGGGGAAGACATTTTATCTGCAATAGTAGCCAAGGATCTCAGTGGTGGCATTTTTAGTCTAGGAGAAATCCTGATTCCTTCGGAATTTGAGGTTTCAGACACCCAGTCTCAGGCCACGGGCCCTGGATATGAACACTGGCAATTTTCCCTCTGTAAAAACCACACCCACCCAGTTTCTTAATACCATCTAGGAGGAAGATACAGTCTCTCCTGAAGTAGCCAGGATTCTCTGTGGTGGCGTCTTTAGTCTAGGAGAAATCTTGATCAATTCGGAATTTTAGCTGTCAGACGCCCAGTCTCAGGCCCATTGCCCGGGACACGGACATAGGCCATTTTCCATCTGAAAAACACCACACCCTCCCCGTTTCTTAATACCAGTTTGGGGGAAGACATTTTATCTGCAATAGTAGCCAAGGATCTCAGTGGTGGCATTTTTAGTCTGGGAGAAATCCTGATTCCTTCGGAATTTGAGGTTTCAGACGCCCAGTCTCAGGCCAAGGGCCCTGGATATGAACACTGGCAATTTTCCCTCTGTAAAAACCACACCCACCCAGTTTCTTAATTCCATCTAGGAGGAAGATACAGTCTCTCCAGAAGTAGCCAGGGTTCTCTGTGGTGGCGTCTTTAGTCTAGGAGAAATCTTGATCAATTCGGAATTTTAGCTGTCAGATGCCCAGTCTCAGGCCCATTGCCCTGGACACGGACATTTGCCATTTTCTCTCTGAAAAAAACCACACCGTCCCAGTTTCTTAATAGCAGTTTGGAGGATGTCATTGTCACTAGAAAAGTAGCCAGGATTCTAATTGGTGGCAATTTTGGTCTGGGAGAAATCCTGATTCCTTCAGATTTTGAGGTTTCTGACGCCCAGTCTGAGGCCAAAGTCCCTGGATTAGAACATGTGCCATTTTCCCTCTGAAAAAAACCACACCCTCCCAGTTTCTTAATAGCAGTTTGGAGGAAGACATTTTATATGCCATCGTAGCCAAGGTTCTAAGGGGTGGCATTTTTAGTCTGGGAGAAATCCTGATCCTTTTGGAATTTTAGTTGTCAGACGCCCAGTCTCAGGCCCGTTGACCTGGACACGAACGTAGGCCATTTTCCTGCTGAAAAACATGACACCCTCCCAGTTTCTTAATACCATCTAGGAGGAAGATACAGTCTCTCCAGAAGTAGCCAGGATTCTCAGTGGTGGCGTCATTAGTCTAGGAGAAATCCTGATCATTTCGGAATTTTAGCTGTCAGACGCCCAGTCTCAGGCCCATTGCCCTGGACACTAACATTTGCCATTTTGGCTCTGAAAATAACCAAACCCTCCCCGTTTCTTAATAGCAGTTTGGACAAAGTCATTGTCTCTCCAAAAGCAGCCAGGATTATATGTAGTGGCATCTTTAGTCTAGGAGAAATCTTGATCATTTCGGAATTTTAGCTGTCAGACGCCCAGTCTCAGGCCCATTGCCATGGACACTAACGTAGGCCATTTTCCTGCTGAAAAACATGACACCCTCCCAGTTTCTTAATACCATCTAGGAGGAAGACACAGTCTCTCCAGAAGTAGCCAGGATTCTCAGTGGTGGCGTCATTAGTCTAGGAGAAATCCTGATCATTTCGGAATTTTAGCTGTCAGACGCCCAGTCTCAGGCCCATTGCCCTGGACACGAACATTTGCCATTTTGGCAATCCTGATCATTTCAATTTTAGCTCTCAGAGCGCCAGTCTCAGGCCCATTGCCCTGGACACGAACATTTGCCATTTTGGCTCTGAAAAAACCACACCCTCAGTTTCTTAATAGCAGTTTGGAGGAAGTCATTGTCTCTCCAAAGTAGCCAGGATTCTATGTGGTGGCATTTTAGTCTAGGAGAAATCTTGATCATTTCGGAATTTTAGCTGTCAGGCGTGATCTCAGGCCCATTGCCCTGGACACGAACATTTGCCATTTTGGCTCTGAAAAAATACACCCTCCCAGTTTCTTAATAGCAGTTTGGAGGAGTGCATTGTCTCTCAGCAGCCAGGATTCTCAGTGGTGGCGTCTGGTCTAGGAGAAATCTGATCATTTGAATTTTAGCTGTCAGACGCCCAGTCTCAGGCCCCACATTGCCCCTGGACACTAACATTTGCCATTTTGGCTCTGAAAAAAACCACACCCTCCCAGTTTCTTAATAGCAGTTTGGAGGAAGTCATTGTCTCTCCAAAGTAGCCAGGATTCTATGTAGTGGCATTTTAGTCTGGAATTTTAGCTTCAGCTATCTCAGGCCATGCCTGGACAGAATTTGCCATTTGGCTCTGAAAAACCACCCTCCAGTTTCTTAATACAGTTTGGAGAAGTCATTGTTCTCAAAAGCAGCCAGGATTCTAGTGTGCTTTTAGTCTGGAAATCTGATCATTAGATTTTGCTTCAGCGCAGTCTCAGGCCATGCCTGGACAACA
Organism: Muscicapa striata striata; assembly: GCA_030060385.1. NCBI lineage: Eukaryota > Metazoa > Chordata > Aves > Passeriformes > Muscicapidae > Muscicapa > Muscicapa striata. The sequence continues at coordinate 11,687 of JAREIS010002856.1, read as the reverse complement.
TTTGCATTTCTTCTGAAAAACCACACCCTCCCAGTTTCTTAATAGCGTTTGGAGAGTCATTGTCTCTCCAAAGTGCAGGTTCTAGTGGTGGCATTTTAGTCTGGAAAATCTGATCTTTCAGTTTTAGTTCAGGCGCAGTCTCAGGCATCCTGGACAGACATTGCCATTTTCTCTGAAAAACCACACCCTCCCAGTTTCTTAATAGCAGTTTGGAGGAAGCATTTTCTCAGCTAGCCGGTTCTAGTGGCATTTTAGTCTGGAGAAATCTATCATTTGAATTTTGCTGTCAGACCTGATCTCAGGCCATGCCTGGACAGGTGCATTTTCTTGAACCCCCCCAGTTTCTTAATACATTTGAGGAAGTCGTCTCCAAAGAGCGGATTCTAGTGGTGCATCTTTAGTCTGGAGAATCCTGATCATTTGAATTTTGTGTCAGCGCGTCTCAGGCCCATCCTGGACAGACATTGCCATTTCTCGAAAAACACACCCCAGTTCTTAATAGCAGTTTGGAGGAAGTCATTGTCTCTCAAAAGTAGCCAGGTTCTAGTGTGGCATTTTGTCTGGAGAAATCTGTCTTATTTATTGCGCCGTCTCAGCCCATTGCCTGACAGACATTGCCATTTTCTCTGAAAAACACCCCCAGTTTCTATAGCAGTTTGGAGAAGTCATGTCTCTCAAAGAGCCAGGATTCTCAGTGGTGGCATTTTAGTCTGGGAAAATCTGATCATTTGATTTTGCTGTCAGGCCCAGTCTCAGGCATTGCCTGGACACACATTTGCCATTTGGCTCTGAAAAACACCTCAGTTTCTTAATAGCAGTTTGGAGAGTCATTGTCTCTCCAAAAGTAGCCAGGATTCTATGTAGTGGCATTTTAGTCTGGGAAATCCTGATCATTTGATTTAGCTGTCAGGCCCAGTCTCAGGCCATCCTGGACCGAACATTTGCATTTTCTCTGAAAAGACCACACCCTCCAGTTTCTTAATAGCAGTTTGGAGAAGTCATTGTCTCCAAAGAGCAGGTTCTAGTGGTGGCATCTTTGAGTCTGGAGAAATCTTGATCATTTGATTTTGCTGTCAGGCCAGTCTCAGGCCCATGCCTGGACACGACATTTGCATTTGGCTCTGAAAAACAACCCTCAGTTTCTTACATGAGTTTGGAGGAAGTCATTGTCTCTCAAGAGCCAGATTCTATGTGTTTAGTCGGAAAATCGTCATTTAATTGTTCAGCTATCTCAGGCCTGCGGCAGCATTGCATTTTCTCTGAAAACCACTCCCGTTTCTTAATGGTTTGGAAGTATTGTCTCTCAAGAGCCAGTTCTATGTGGCATTTTAGTCTGAAAATCTATCTTAATTTTAGCTTCAGGCATGTCTCAGCCATGCCTGAGCATTTCATTTGCTCTGAAAACCCTCGTTTCTATGCAGTTTGGAGAGTCATTGTCTATCAAAACCTGGTTCTAAGTGATTTTGCATCTGGGAATCTTGTCATTTGATTTACTGTCAGGCAGTCTCAGGCCATGCCTGGACAGAACTGATTTCTGCTGAAAACCACCCTCCAGTTTCTTATGGTTTGGAAGTCATTGTCTCTCAAGACGGATCTATGTGGCATTTTAGTCTGGAGAATCTGATCTTGAATTTCTTCAGACACGTCTCAGGCCATGCCCTGGACCAGACATTTGCCATTTGGCTCTGAAAAACCACCCTCAGTTTCTTAATAGCAGTTTGGAGAGTCATTGTCTCTCAAAAGCAGGATTCTTGTGTAGCTTTTAGTCTAGGGAAATCCTGATCATTGAATTTAGTCAGCGCGTCTCAGGCCCTTCCTGGACGACATTTCATTTTCTCTGAAAAAACCACCCTCAGTTTCTTATGAGTTGGAAGTATGTTCTCAAAGTCCGGATTCTATGGTGCATTTTAGTCTGGAAATCCTGATCATTATTTGCTTCAGCGCTCAGCCTGGAAATTCATTCTCGAAAACCACCCGTTCTTAAGTTGGAAGCTTTTCAAGTGGGTTGGTGATTTAGTCTGAGAATCCATCTTTAATTTGTTCAGGCCATCTGCGCTGACATCTTCTCGAAAACCCTCAGTTTCTTATCATTGGAATCTCAAGCGGTTCATGGTGTTGTCTAAATCTATTTGAATTTCTTCGCGTCTCAGGCCGCGGACCGATTGCATTCTCTGAAAACCACCCGTTTCTGCTTGGAAGTCATGTCTCTCAAAGGTTATGTATTTGTCTGGAATCATCTTTGATTTTATCAGCAGTCTCAGGCCTCCGAGATCATTTCTCTGAAAACCACACCTCAGTTTTTATTTAGAGTTTCTCTCAAGCCAGGTTGTGTGGCTTTGTCTGGAAATCTGATCATTTCAGATTTTGCTTCAGACCAGTCTCAGGCTGCCGGACAGACATTTCATTTTCTCTGAAAAACCACCTCCAGTTTCTATAGTTTGGAGAAGTCATTGTCTCTCAAGAGCCGGATTCTAGTAGGCATTTTAGTCTGGAAATCGTCATTTGATTTAGCTTCAGCCTATCTCAGGCCATTGCTGGACACAACATTGCCATTTTGCTGAAAACACCCTCCCAGTTTCTATGCATTTGGAGAAGTCATGTCTCTCCAAAGAGCCAGGATTCTCAGTGGTGGCATTAGTCTGGAGAATCTGATCATTTGAATTTTGCTGTCAGGCCCAGTCTCAGGCCCATTGCCTGGACACAACATTTGCCATTTGCTCTGAAAAACCACCTCCCAGTTTCTTAATAGCAGTTTGAGGAAGTCATTGTCTCTCAAAGGCCAGGATTCTATGTAGTGGCATTTTAGTCTGGAGAATCTGATCATTTAGATTTTGCTGTCAGACGCAGTCTCAGGCCCTCCTGGACACGACATTTGCATTTTGCTCTGAAAAACCACACCTCAGTTCTTAATAGCAGTTTGGAAGTCATTGTCTCTCAAAGCCAGATTCTGTAGTGGTTTTTAGTCTGGAGAAATCCTGATCATTTCGATTTTAGCTGTCAGGCCGTCTCAGGCCACTGCCCTGGACCTAACATTTGCCATTTTGGCTCTGAAAAACCACCCTCCCAGTTTCTTAATACGTTTGGAGGAAGTCATTGTCTCTCAAAAGAGCCAGGATTCTAAGTGGTGGCATTTTAGTCTGGAGAAATCTGATCATTTAATTTTAGCTCAGGCCCAGTCTCAGGCCCATGCCCTGACACACATTTGCCATTTTGCTCTGAAAAACCACCCTCCAGTTTCTTATATGCAGTTTGAGAAGTCATTGTCTCTCAAAGCGCAGGATTTATGAGTGGCATCTTTAGTCTGGAGAAATCTGATCATTGATTTGCTTCAGCAGTCTCAGGCCATTGCCTGGACACTATTGCCATTTGCTCTGAAAAAACCACCCTCAGTTTCTTATGCAGTTGGGGAAAGTCATTGCTCTCAAGTAGCCAGGATTCTAGTGTGGCATTTTAGTCTGGAGAAATCTGATCATTTGAATTTTAGCTTCAGGCTTAGTCTCAGGCCATTGCCTGGACACGGCATTTGCCATTTTGGCTCTGAAAAACCACCCTCCAGTTTCTTAATAGCAGTTTGGAGGAAGTCATTGTCTCTCAAAGAGCCAGGATTCTATGTGTGCATCTTTAGTCTGGAGAAATCTGATCATTTGAGATTTGAGCTTCAGGCGCCAGTCTCAGGCCATCCTGGAACGGCTTTGCATTTTCTCTGAAAAACCACACCTCAGTTTCTTAATAGCAGTTTGGAAGTCATTGTCTCTCAAGTACCAGGATTCTAGTGGTGGCATCTTTAGTCTAGGAGAAATCTGATCATTTCAATTTTGCTGTCAGGCCAGTCTCAGGCCCATTGCCTGGACACGACATTTGCCATTTTCCTCTGAAAAACACCCGTTTCTTAATGCATTGGAGAGTCAGTCTCTCCAAAACGGATTCTATGGTGGATTGTCTGGAAATCTGATCATTTGAATTTTGCTGTCAGGCCAGTCTCAGGCCTTGCCGGACCGCTTGCATTTGTCTGAAAACACACCTCAGTTCTTAATGCATTTGGGAGTCTGCCCCAAAGTCCAGGTTCTGTGTGGCATTTTTAGTCTGAAAATCCATCATTTGATTTGCTTCAGGCCGTCTCAGGCCATGCCTGACAGAATTTGCCATTTATCTGAAAAACCACCCTCAGTTTCTATAGCAGTTTGGAGAGTCATTGTCTCTCAAAGCCGGATTCTATGTGTGGCATTTTAGTCTGGGAAATCTGATCATTTGATTTTGCTGTCAGGCCTCAGTCTCAGCACCTGCAGTTGCCATTTGCATCTCTGAAAAACCACACCTCAGTTTCTATGCAGTTTGGAGAGTCATTGTCTCCAAAGTAGCCGGATTCTAGTGTGGCATCTTTAGTCTGGAGAAATCTTGATCATTTGAGTTTAGCTTCAGGCCTATCTCAGGCCATGCCTGGACAATGACATTGCTTTCCTCTGAAAACCACCCTCCCAGTTTCTTAATACAGTTGGAGAAGTCAGTTCTCCAGCAGGATTCTGTGGTGGCTCTTTGTCTGGAAATCTATCATTTGAATTTGCTTCAGGGCTATCTCAGGCATTGCCTGGACATTTCATTTGTCTGAAAAACCACCCTCAGTTCTTATAGGTTTGGAGAAGTCATTGTCTCTCAAGTAGCCAGGTTCTATGTGCTTTTAGTCTGGAAATCGATCATTTGATTTCTCTCAGGCGTCTCAGCCCATTGCCTGACAGGATATTTGCCATTTGGCTCTGAAAAACCACACCCTCAGTTTCTTAAAGCAGTTTGGAGGAGTCATTGTCTCTCAAAGAGGGATTCTAGTTGGCTTTTAGTCTGGAAATCCTGATCATTAATTTCTCAGGCCAGTCTCAGGCCCTGCCGGACGACATTTGCATTTCTCTGAAACACACCTCCAGTTTCTATCAGTTGGAGAAGTCATGTCTCAAAGGCAGGTTCTATGGTGGCTTTGTCTGAAATCCTGATTTTATTTGTTCAGCCAGTCTAGCATCCGCGAATTTGCCATTTGCTCTGAAACCACCTCAGTTTCTTGCAGTTTGAGAGTCATTCTCTCAAGTAGCGGATTTAGTGTGCATTTGCTGGAAATCTGATCATTAATTTTAGCTTCAAGCCAGTCTCAGGCCCATTGCCTGAACAACTGCATTTCTCTGAAAACACACCTCCCAGTTTCTTATACATTGAAGTCTGCTCTCAAGAGCAGGTTCTATGGTGGCATCTTAGTCTAGGAGAAATCTGATCATTGATTTTACTTCAGCCAGTCTCAGGCCCTGCCGGACACGGACTTTCATTTGCTCTGAAAACCACCCTCCAGTTTCTTAATACGTTTGGAGAAGTCATTGTCCTCAAGAGCCAGGTTCTAGTAGTGGCATCTTTAGTCTAGGAGAAATCTGATCATTTGAATTTTAGCTGTCAGGCCAGTCTCAGGCCCATGCCTGGACACGGACATTTGCATTTTCTCTGAAAAAACACACCTCCAGTTTCTTAATAGCAGTTTGAGGAAGTCATTGTCTCTCAAAGCAGCCAGGATTCTAGTGTGGCATTTTAGTCTAGGAGAAATCCTGATCATTTGGAATTTTAGCTGTCAGGCGCTAGTCTCAGGCCCTGCCGGACACGGACATTTGCCATTTGGCTCTGAAAACACACCTCCAGTTTCTTATAGCAGTTTGAAGTCATTGTCTCTCAAGAGCCGGATTCTAGTGTGGCATTTTAGTCTGGAAATCTGATCATTTTGCTTCAGGCGTCTCAGGCCCTGCCTGGACGACATTTGCCATTCTCTGAAAAACCACCCTCAGTTTCTTATGCAGTTGGAGGTCTTCTCTCAAGAGCCAGGTTCATGGTGGCATTTGTCTGGGAAATCTATCATTGAATTTCTCAGGGCTCTCAGGCCATGCCTGGACCGCTTTGCCATTTGCTCTGAAAAACCACACCTCCAGTTCTTAGTTTGGAAGTCATTTTCTCCAAAGACCGTTCTTGTAGTGGATTTTGTCTGGAAATCTGATCATTAGATTTACTTCAGCCATCTCACCATGCCTGACAATTGCATTTGCTCTGAAAAACCCACCCTCCAGTTTCTTAGCAGTTTGGAAGTCATTGTCTCTCCAAGTAGCCAGGATTCTATTAGTGGCATTTTAGTCTGGGAAATCTGATCATTTAATTTTAGCTTCAGGCCAGTCTCAGGCCCATTCCTGGACACGATTTGCCATTTTGCTCTGAAAAACCCACCTCCCAGTTTCTTAATAGCAGTTTGGAGGAAGTCATTGTCTCTCAAAAGAGCCAGGATTCTATGAGTGGCATCTTTAGTCTGGAAATCCTGATCATTTCGAATTTTTCAGGCGCCAGTCTCAGGCCCATTCCTGAACAGACATTTGCATTTGCTCTGAAAAAACCACCCCCAGTTTCTTAATGCAGTTTGGGAAAGTCATTGTCTCTCCAAAGAGCCAGTTCTATGTGTGGCATCTTTAGTCTAGAGAAATCTGATCATTTGATTTTACTTCAGGCCGTCTCAGGCCCTGCCCTGGACAGGAATTTGCCTTTTCTCTGAAAAACCACACCTCCGTTCTTATGCAGTTTGGAGAAGTCATTTCTCTCAAGAGCCGGATTCTAGTGGTGGCATTTTAGTCTGGAGAAATCCTGATCATTTGATTTTGCTGTCAGCGCCCAGTCTCAGGCCCATCCCTGGACACTCAATTTGCATTTTGGCTCTGAAAAAAACCCTCTCCAGTTTCTTAATAGCAGTTTGGGAAGTCATTGTCTCTCCAAGTAGCCAGGATTCTAGTGGTGGCATCTTTAGTCGGAGAAATCTGATCATTGAATTTAGCTTCAGCGCAGTCTCAGGCCATCCTGGACACTAACATGCCATTTCCTCTGAAAAAAACCCTCCCAGTTTCTTAATACCAGTTTGGAGGAAGCATGTCTCTCAAAGTAGCCGGATTCTAGTGGTGGCTTTAGTCTAGGAGAAATCCTGATCATTTGAATTTTGCTGTCAGGCGCCCAGTCTCAGGCCCATTGCCTGGACCTAGGACATTTGCATTTGGCTCTGAAAAACCACACCTCCAGTTTCTTAATAGCAGTTGGAGAAGTCATTGTCTCTCAAAAGTAGCCAGGATTCTAGTGGTGCATTTTAGTCTGGAGAAATCTGATCATTTGAGATTTTACTTCAGACGCCAGTCTCAGGCCCATTGCCCTGACACGAATATTTGCCATTTTGGCTCTGAAAAAACACACCCTCCCAGTTTCTTAATGCAGTTTGGAGGAAGTCATTGTCTCCAAAGTAGCCAGGATTCTAAGTGGTGGCATCTTTAGTCTGGGGAGAAATCCTAGTCATTTAGAATTTAGCTGTCAGGCAGCCCAGTCTCAGGCCCACTGCCGGGACACGGACATTTGCAATTTTCTCTGAAAAACCCACACTACCCAGTTTCTTAATAGCAGTTTGGAGGAGTCATTGTCTCTCCAAAAGCAGCCAGGATTCTATGTAGTGGCATTTTAGTCTGGAGAATCCTGATCATTTGAGATTTTAAATGTCAGGCGGCCCAGTCTCAGGCCACTGCCGGGACACGAACATTTGCCATTTTGACTCTGAAAAACCACACCCTCCCAGTTTCTTAATAGCAGTTTGGGAGGAAGTCATTGTCTCTCTAGAAGTAGCCTGGATTGTAAGTGGCTGCATCTTTAGTCTAGGAGAAATCTTGATCATTTGAATTTTAGTATCAGGCGTGATCTCAGGCCCATTGCCCTGGACACAAACGTGGGCCATTTTCCTGCTGAAAAACATGATACCCTCCCTTTCTTAATACCATCTAGGAGAAAGTAGTCTCCAGAAGTAGTAGGATTCTCAGTGGTGGCGTCATCAGTCTAGGAGAAATCCTGATCATTTCGAATTTTAGCTGTCAGACGCCCAGTCTCAGGCCCATTGCCCTGGACACTAAAATTTGCCATTTGGCCTCTGAAAAACCACACCCTCCATGTTTCTTAATAGCAGTTTGGAGGAAGTCATTGTATCTCCAAAAGTAGCCAGGATTCTATGTAGTGGCATTTTTAGTCTGGGAAAATCCTGATCATTTCCGAATTTTAGCTCTCAGAGCGCAGTCTCAAGCCCATTGCCCTGGACACGAATATTTGCCATTTTGGCTCTGAAAAACCACACCCTCCCAGTTTCTTAATAGCAGTTTGGAGAAGTCATTGTCTCCAAAAGCAGCCAGGATTCTATGTAGTGGCATTTTTAGTCTGGGAGAAATCCTGATCATTTGAGATTTTCAACCTCAAGCCGCCTCAGGCCCATTGCCCTGGACACGAACATTTGCCATTTTGGCTCTGAAATAAACCACACCCTCCCAGTTTCTTAATAGCAGTTTGGAGTAAGTCATTGTCTCTCCAAAGCAGCCAGGATATATCTAGTGGAATTTTTAGTCTGGGAGAAATCCCTGATCATTTGAATTTTAACTCTCAGACGCCCCATTCTCAGGCCCATTGCCCTGGACACTAACATTTGCCATTTTGGCTCTGACAAAACCACACCTCCCAGTTTCTTAATAGCAGTTTGGAGAAGTCATTGTCTCTCAAAAGTAGCCAGGATTCTATGCAGGGGCATTTTTGGTCTCGGAGAAATCTTGATCATTTGAATTTTAGCTGTCAGACGCCCAGTCTGAGGCCCCACTGCCAGGACACGGACATTGCAATTTTATGTCTGAAAAAACCACACCCTCCCAGTTTCTTAATAGCAGTTTGGAGAAATCATTGTCTCTCTAGAAGTAGCCTGGATTGTAAAGTGGCTGCATCTTTAGTCTAGGAGAAATCTTGATCATTTGGAATTTTAGCTATCAGGCAGCCCAGTCTCAGGCCCATTGCCATGGACACCAACGTAGGCCATTTTCCTGCTGAAAAACGTGATACCCTCCCACTTTTCTATGTAGTGGCATTTTTAGTCTGGGAGAAATCCTGATCATTTCGGAATTTTAGCTGTCAGACGCCCAGTCTCAGGCCCACTGCCCTGGACACGGACATTTGCCATTTTGGCTCTGAAAAAAAACCACACCCTCCAGTTTCTTAATAGCAGTTTGGAGGAAGTCATTGTCTCTCCAAAAGTAGCCAGGATTCTATGTAGTGGCATTTTTAGTCTGGGAGAAATCCTGATCATTTCGAATTTTAGCTGTCAGAAACGCCCAGTCTCAGGCCCATTGCCCTAGACAGGAATATTTGCCATTTTGGCTCTGAAAAAAACCACACCCTCCCAGTTTCTTAATAGCAGTTTGGAGGAAGTCATTGTCTCTCCAAAAGCAGCCAGGATTCTATGTAGTGGCATTTTTAGTCTGGGAGAAATCATGATCATTTCGGAATTTTAGCTGTCAGACGCCCAGTCTCAGGCCCACTGCCCGGGACACGAACATTTGCCATTTTGGCTCTGAAAAAAACCACACCCTCCATGTTTCTTAATAGCAGTTTGGAGGAAGTCGTTGTCTCTCCAAAAGTAGACAGGATTCAGTGTAGTGGCATTTTTAGTCTGTGACAAATCCTGATCATTTCGGAATTTTAACTCTCAGAAACGCCGTCTCAGGCCCATTGCCCTGGACACGAACATTTGCCATTTTGGCTCTGAAAAAAACCACACCCTCCCAGTTTCTTAATAGCAGTTTGAAGGAAGTCATTGTCTCTCCAAAAGCAGCCAGGATTCTATCTAGTGGAATTTTTAGTCTGGGAGAAATCCTGATCATTTCGGAATTTTAGCTGTCAGACACCCATTCTCAGGCCCATAGCCCTGGACACTAACATTTGCCATTTTGGCTCTGAAAAAACCACACCCTCCCAGTTTCTTAATAGCAGTTTGGAGGAAGTCATTGTCTCTCCAAAAGTAGCCAGGATTCTATGTAGTGGCATTTTTAGTCTGGGAGAAATCCTGATCATTTCGGAATTTCAACTCTCAGAGGCGCCGTCCCAGGCCCATTGCCATGGACACTAACATTTGCCATTTTGGCTCTGAAAAAAACCACACCCTCCCAGTTTCTTAATAGCAGTTTGGAGGAAGTCATTGTCTCTCCAAAAGTAGCCAGGATTCTATGTAGTGGCATTTTTAGTCTGGGAGAAATCCTGATCATTTCGGAATTTTAACTCTCAGAGGCGCCGTCTCAGGCCCATTGCCCTAAACAGGAATATTTGCCATTTTGGCTCTGAAAAAAACACACCCTCCCAGTTTCTTAATAGCAGTTTGGAGGAAGTCATTGTCTCTCCAAAAGTAGCCAGGATTATATGTAGTGGCATTTTTAGTCTGGGAGAAATCCTGATCATTTCGGAATTTTAACTCTCAGAGGCGCCGTCTCAGGCCCATTGCCCTAGACAGGAATATTTGCCATTTTGGCTCTGAAAAAACCACACCCTCCCAGTTTCTTAATAGCAGTTTGGAGGAAGTCATTGTCTCTCCAAAAGCAGCCAGGATTCTATGTAGTGGCATTTTTAGTCTGGGAGAAATCCTGATCATTTCGGAATTTTAGCTGTCAGACGCCCAGTCTCAGGTCCACTGCCCGAGACATGGACATTTGCAATTTTCTCTCTCAAAAAACCACACACTCACAATTTCTTAATAGCAGTTTGGAGGAAGTCATTGTCTCTCCAAAAGTAGCCAGGATTCTATGTAGTGGCATTTTTAGTCTGGGAGAAATCCTGATCATTTCGGAATTTTAAATCTCAGAAACGCCGTCTCAGGCCCATTGCCCTGGACACGAACATTTGCCATTTTGGCTCTGAAAAAAACCACACCCTCCCAGTTTCTTAATAGCAGTTTGAAGGAAGTAATTGTCTCTCCAAAAGCAGCCAGGATTATATCTTGTGGAATTTTTAGTCTGGGAGAAATCCTGATCATTTCGGAATTTTAGCTGTCAGACGCCCATTCTCAGGCCCATTGCCCTAGACAGGAATATTTGCCATTTTGGCTCTGAAAAAAACCACACCCTCCCAGTTTCTTAATAGCAGTTTGGAGGAAGTCATTGTCTCTCCAAAAGCAGCCAGGATTCTATGTAGTGGCATCTTTAGTCCAGGAGAAATCCTGATCATTTCGGAATTTTAACTCTCAGAGGTGCCGCCTCAGGCCCATTGCCCTGGACACGAACATTTGCCATTTTGGCTATGAAAAAAACCACACCCTCCCAGTTTCTTAATAGCAGTTTGGAGGAAGTCATTGTCTCTCCAAAAGCAGCCAGGATTCTATGTAGTGGCATCTTTAGTCCAGGAGAAATCTTGATCATTTCGGAATTTTAGCTGTCAGACGCCCAGTCTCAGGCCCATTGCCATGGACACTAACGTAGGCCATTTTCCTGCTGAAAAACGTGATACCCTCCCACTTTCTTAATACCATCTAGGAGGAAGACACAGTCTCTCCAGAAGTAGCCTGGATTCTCAGTGGTGGCGTCATTAGTCTAGGAGAAATCCTGATCATTTCGGAATTTTAGCTGTCAGACGCCCAGTCTCAGGCCCATTGCCCTGGACACTAACATTTGCCATTTTGGCTCTGAAAAAAACCACACCCTCACAGTTTCTTAATAGCAGCTTGGAGGAAGTCATTGTCTCTCCAAAAGTAGCCAGGATTCTATGTAGTGGCATTTTTAGTCTGGGAGAAATCCTGATCATTTCGGAATTTTAACTCTCAGAGGCGCCGTCTCAGGCCCATTGCCCTAGACAGGAAT
>JAREIS010002852.1:0-10510 GCA_030060385.1 Muscicapa striata striata | reverse complement strand
CCCCGTGTCCCTACCCCATTGGCTGGCAGCCAAAACCACTCCCCATCCCCTGTTCCCTGAATACCTGATTCCTGGAGGGGCTTTCCCTCTTTCCAGCCACATCACCGCCAAGAATAAACTACCTGAAAGAGCCTCTATTGTATCCCTTTTTCATCCATGCAAAGATACTTTGTCTGATCTTATATTAATTAGGAAAGGACACAGTAGCATTTGCAGTTGGCGCCTGCCGTTTTGGAGCTGTTTTGAACCCCGAATTAGCCTGAAGTTCGCAGTTTTAGGACTTCAACAGAGGCCGGTTAGGTGATACAACTTCCTCCGTGCTTGCAGCTGTTTTTAACGGCTTTAAACACAGGAGGGTGAAGCGGGGAACTTCTTCGCATCTTTGGAGAAGCCGCTTCTGGATTGGAACTTTTGCAGAGTTACAGCGAGACCGCTCCGTTTGGTAAGGTAACATATCCCTTCGGGGAGGTGGGAACCCCAGAATTAGCCCCGAGGTACAGGGGAGGGGGTGTTTTTAAACGGATAGCCCGAAACTCCTGGGGGGTTTTTACCCGCGGGTGGGCAAGCGGCACCAGCTCAGGCTTGCAGCCGGCAACACGTGGCCGGGTGTTTCGCAATCCCGGCCCCAGTACACGCGTTCTGCCGGCGCTGCCTGGCGTGCGTACGCTGTGACCCTAAGCACCGGCGCCGGTGTGTTCTCTGTGGAGGAATACTCGGGAACGCCTGTGTAGTCATAGCTAAGCCACGTGGCGAATAACAAAAGCCCAGCACCCCCATAACACACCTGGGTCTTGCAGCCAGCTGTTATATTGTAACGTTTCTGCGAAAGATAGGGAATAGTGCTGTCTGTGTTTATTACATCAGAATGGGGGGGAATATTTCAGCACAGCAAAAGAGTATTGTTAACCAGCTTAAAGAAATGCTAGATGTACAAGATTTTGTAACTTCTAAGAAACAGATTGGAAAGTTTGTTATTTGGTTGTCTCGAGAAATTACAGAATTTGATAAGCAAAATATCAAATCGGTTTTATTTTGGGACAGTGTTGGAGATTTATTAACTTCTAAAATACAGAAAGGTGATACCAATGCTGCGTTATTTTTGCCTATATTTTTAAATGTTCACAAACACTTATCACAATTGGAAAACCAAGATAGACCACAGGAAAATTCTTTAAACTCCTCTTTACCTAATTCGGAACCTCCTGTCCCTGAATTAAAAGAGAAATCAGAATTACCTCAAGAAACTACTAAAACAATTGATCCTCCAAAATACACTGAATTAGAATCCCGTGGACAACCTGATACAAACTTACCAATCTATCCCCAGCTTTCAGAAATTCCACGTGAGCAAAGTAATTTAGAAACTCATCTTTCCTCGGTGCAAAGGGAAAAACCTTTACTAAATCCTAACTGTAACATGTCTTTTTCTCCCAATAATCCTTTCCTGCATCCAATTCCCGTTTCTGCTCAATATTTTCCAGGTTTTAATCCATTTTTTCAGAATTCTATTTCCAGGCCGCATTGTAACTCTTTCACAAATACCGGGAGGGATGAAAGCTCGGAGAATGCAGAGCCTGAGGGTGGGGGAGGGGAAGCACGTGTAGCAGGCTCACAGCTACAGCCTGCAGAGGCACAGAACCACTTAACCCCTACCTTACCGCTACAGCCTGCACAGGCACAGAACCAGTTAACCCCTACCTTACCGCTACAGCATGCACAGGCACAAAACCAGTTAACCCCTAACTTACGATTAACCTTGAATCTAATATACTTTTTGATGCATTACCGATTCAATACGTTGGGAAGAGGAATGGTAGAAGAACATATCAACCATTATCATACCAAGATAAAAAAGAAATTTGTAAGGTACAAAGGGAATTTGGGAGGCAAAGTGAAATATTTAAGGGAATTATGAGAGCAACTTTTACATCAAATGAATTGGTTCCACATGATGTAAAAGACCTTTTCAGGTGTTTGCTTACCCCAGCTGAATATGAATTATGGTTTAATATTTGGAAACGTTCTTTGGGCAGTCTTTTAACAGAAATTCATACAAATCCTGAACACGCTAAGGATGCTGATGATAATGAAATTACATAACAGCATTTATGTGGGGAGGGTGACATACATAGCCCTGAAAAGCAAACTCGGTTATTGTCTAAATTTATTTTAGATAAAATTTGTGAAATAGCTGAACAGGCCTTTATTAAATTGCCAACAGTTGAAGTAACTACTAGTTATGTTAATATTAAACAATATCCTTCTGAGAATTTTTTAAGCTTTATAGATCGATTAAAGACGCAGGTGGAGCGTCAGGTCCTTAATCCAGATATGCAGGCAGAATTGATCAAAGAATTAGCAGAAAAGAACGCCAACCAAGCCTGCCGGAGAGTCATCCTAAGCCTGCCACTGTATCCAGAACCAACCCTAGCACAGATGATAGAAGCCTGCACCCGCAAAGCAGAGCTATTCAGTGCTCCTGAGAGGACTCCGAGTCCAGCACCTCCTAAGCTTCCAGCACCTGAACCAGCACAGATGAAGAAGCAGCAGTTATCATCGGAGCAGCTAAAGAAAATCACCTGTTTCCAGTGCCAGCAGCAAGGACATTTGGCTAAGGACTGTCCTCAAAAAATGAAACAGAAAAAGATGAACAAACAAAAAAACTAGAACTGAGGCGCAGACCTGCTATAAACACCATAGAGCGCCAGGATATAAGTTCTGCAGGCTATACTGTAGCAAAAGCCTCTCTCTTAAAAGCAAAGGGGGAGGGTGGGATGGACAATGTGGGTGTAATGGATAATGTAAATGTTGAATGTTCTCTTAACAAAGACAGGCAGTTCTGTGGCCGTATTAGACTACAGACTACCAAAGGCTTTCATTTCAGGTCTGCTGAGTGGACGGTCATTACAGTGGATATCTCGAGCTCCTTAATTGATATGTCGATTTGCCACATGGAGAGTGAGTATTTTGTTGTGGGAGACACTGCACACACACCTGTAGAAATTGAAATAGCTCCTATGACCATGAAGGGTGTTGAAGGTTGGGATTGTGTTCCTTCAATGTATGAGTGGGGAGAATTTTTTCCCATTGTAATGCTAACAGAACCCGGCCAGCTGTGCCCAGGGTTTTTGATGGCCCTGGATGGGCGGGTGGGTGGGACCGGAGCTACCCGGAGGGGGATGCGGATTTCCGGGAGCGGGGAGGGGGCGGAGCTACTCAGGGAGCACGAGGCTTCTGGAGGGGCCCGGCTGTTTCCGGGGGAGAGAGAGGGGAACTTCTCCAGTCTGCTCGGGCGGGGTGAGGAGGGAGGAGACCCGGGAGCCGGCTGCATTTCAGCTGCCCAGCATCTGCCCTGCTACCTCGGAGGCGCTGCTGACCACCAAAGACCAAATACTTCCTACCTCTGGGAATACACTGCTCATCTGGACACAGGATCGGAGTGAAGAGCTCCCACCTGAGCCAGCCCGGCCGCGGCTGTTCCACTCCACCTCCCTGGCTCCCGCCTGCGCCTGCAGCTGTGCCGGCCCTGCTACAGTTACACCCCCAGGAACGGACACAGACCGAGTGTGCCCGCGTCTAAGAAAGGACTACAACTGACTTTTTCTTCTGTTTTTCGTCGGTAATTTTAATAATTACTGTTGTTTTCTACTTGTGCTGTGAGTTAGGGTAGTAAAGAGCTGTTACTTTTACCTCCTTATCTCCGCCTTGAGTCCTTGATTTGAAACAATTATAACACTCGGAGGGGGGTGACATTGATTTCTCTATTTCAAAGGGGAACTTCTGCCGTTTTTTGGCAGAACTCTGTCCTAAAACCAGGACAAGGGAAAAATATCTGGTGTTATCATAATAGCTCGTTGTTCACAAGCACCTTTCTATTTAAGTGAGGGACAAATTATAGCCCAAGCTCTTCCTATTCCAGCAAATATCACAGCAAAAGATAAATCACCAGAGGTTTACTGGGCAGAGACAGTGAAAGAGGAAAAGCCTTCTCTGGCATGCAACATGACACATGGTTCAGACCATCTACACGTGAAGGGTGTTTTGGATACAGGCTCAGATGTAACCATAATACCTGAAAATATGTGGCCTTCACATTGGGAATTACAACCTGTAGCAGGGCAAATTCAGGGTATAGGAGGAGTTCGATTAGCACAAATATCAAAATGCATTGTACAAATTGAGGGACCGGACGGCAGATTGGCCAGTGTACGTCCATTTGTAATAGATTACAAGTGTCCCTTGTGGGAAAGAGATGCCATGTCACAATGGGGAGTTAAAATGATAATTCCAAAAACTCCTAAGGATTTTTAGAGGCGGCCACCATGCAGTGCCGGGTTCAGAAACTAACATGGCTAAGTGACACACCTGTCTGGACCACACAGTGGCCGCTAAGGAAAGAAAAGTTACAGGCACTTGAAAAACTTGTAGAGGACCAATTGGCCAAAAATCATATAGAGGAAACAACAAGCCCCTGGAATTCCCCAATTTTTGTAATAAAAAAACCAGGGACACACAAATGGAGATTATTACATGATCTTAGAGAAATTAATAAAGTAATTCAGGACATGG
Source organism: Muscicapa striata striata (assembly GCA_030060385.1). Taxonomy (NCBI): domain Eukaryota; kingdom Metazoa; phylum Chordata; class Aves; order Passeriformes; family Muscicapidae; genus Muscicapa; species Muscicapa striata. The sequence goes on along the minus strand of JAREIS010002852.1, from coordinate 5,941 downwards.
GATCTCCTCAACCTGGGATGCCTTCTCCAACTATGTTACCTAGAGATTGGCAATTGGCAGCAATAGATATCAAAGATTGTTTTTTCCAAATCCCACTTCACCCTGAAGATGCTCCTAGGTTTGCATTCTCAGTGCCATCACTGAACAGAGAGGCTCCAATGAAGAGATACCACTGGAAAGTGCTTCCACAGGGCATGAAGTGTAGTCCTGCTATCTGTCAGTGGTATGTAGCTTCATTGTTGTCTCCTGTCCGTGCACAGAGAAGAGATGCCATAATACTACACTACATGGATGATGTGTTAGTGTGTGCTCCTGACAATTCCATTCTTCAACACACGCTTGACCTAGTAGTTAAAGTTTTAACCTCTGCTGGATTTCAATTACAGGATGACAAAGTTCAAAGGATGCCACCTTGGAAGTATCTGGGACTAGAGATCACTGCCAGGACCATAGTTCCACAGAAATTAGACATTAATTGTAATCCTAAAACTCTTGCAGATCTCCATTCCCTGTGTGGGTCGCTGAATTGGGTAAGACCTTGGTTAGGCCTCACTAATGAGGAATTACAACCCCTTTTCAAATTATTGAAAGGGGAGAGAGAGCTGGTTTCTCCTAGGGAACTGACACCAGAAGCAAAGGCTGCAATTGGAAAGGTACAGAAAGCTTTGTCTGAAAGGCAAGCTCACCGCTATCAACCTGAACTGCCTTTCAAATTCATTGTTTTGGGGAAATTGCCACACTTACATGGTTTAATATTTCAGTGGATAGAGGGGCAGAGAGACTCACTCTAATCATAGAATGGGTCTTCCTCTCCCACCAGAGATCCAAAACTATTACACAGCCACAGGAACTTATGGCTCAGTTGATTCAAAAAGCAAGGATGAGGCTGAGTGAACTGTCTGGATGCGATTTCACATGCATACACTTGCCTATTAAACTTTCTGGGGAGGGAAAGAATTCTCCTGAAAAGCTAACAAAAGATATGTTTGAGCATTTGTTGCAGAGCAATGCCAGCCTCCAGATATCTCTGGACAGCTACACGGGACAGATATCTGTTCACAGCCCAGCTCATAAGTTGTTCAATGAGGAATTCCACCTCATACCTCGTGAGAAGAGGAGCAGGACACCACTCAAGGCACTCACAGTGTTCACAGATGCATCAGGGAACTCCCACAAGTCGGTGATGGCTTGGAGAAATCCACAGACACAGCATTGGGAAGCTGATGTTGAATTTGTGGAGGGGTCACCCCAGATTGCAGAACTAGCTGCTGTGGTAAGAGCCTTTGAGAAATTCTCTGAACCTCTTAATCTGGTAACAGATTCTTCGTATGTCGCTGGGGTGGTGTCCAGAGCAGAGCAGGCAGTGCTCAAAGACATTGATAATGAGCAGCTCTTTAGGCTGTTATCAAAACTAATCTATTTGGTTTCTCACAGAGAACATCCCTTCTATGTGATGCATGTGAGGTCGCATACAGATTTGCCAGGTGAGATTGCAGAAGGAAATCAGATGGCAGACACCTTGGCAGCTCCAGCAGAAAAGGCATGCCTTCCTGACATCTTCCAACAGGCAAAGCTGAGCCATCAGCAATACCACCAGAATGTACCAGGTTTGGTCCGTCAATTCCAGATAACACGGAGTCAGGCCAGGGCCATTGTCGCTACCTGTCCCAGCTGTCAGCTCCAGGCCATGCCATCGCTGGGTATGGGGGTTAACCCCAGGGGCCTAGGCAGCTGTGAAGTGTGGCAGACAGATGTCACACACATTCCTAGTTTTGGACGCTTAAATATGTTCATGTGAGCATAGACACATATTCAGGTGCAGTTTATGCGTCAGCTCATGCAGGGGAAAAGGCAGTACATGCAAAACAACACCTAGTACAAGCCTTCTCAGTTTTGGGGATCCCTAGAGAAATAAAAACAGATAATGGCCCAGCTTATACTTACAAGGAGTTCCTGGAATTCATCCAGCAGTGGGGACTTATGCATAAAACAGGCATTCCACACTCCCCTACAGGCCAAGCTGTGATTGAACGCACACATCAAACACTGAAACAGGTTCTAGCTAGACAAAGCAGTTCTACTGTGTGGATGTCTCCCCAGCAAAAGCTCTGTAAAGCATTGTTTACAATCAATTTCTTGAACTGTTCATTTGAAAACATGAGTCCTCCTGTGGTTCGTCATTTTAACAGCAGTAAACAGTTTAAATTGTCTCAACACCCACCAGTTTTGATTAGGGACCCAGAAACCTGGGAAACCAAAGGTCCCTATGAACTTGTAACCTGGGGAAGGGGTTATGCATGTGTTTCAACTCCCTCAGGACCTAGATGGATTCCTCAGAAATGGGTAAAGCCTTTTGTCCCTAAAACTCCAGCTACAGCCGAAGGAGATGAGAAGCAAGTAACCTTTGCTTCCAAAAGAAGACGCCGCAGAGGAAAAGGAAACAAAAGCTTCATAAAGGAATACCCTCAAGCAGACAAGGACTCATAACATGTTTTAAAAAAATGTTTGTTTTTCTTTTTAGAAAAAGGCTACCCTCGAGTTAACCCTGTGAAGAACCCCATCCAAGTTGTCTTCTTGTTAGCTTTGAACAGTTTCGCAGCTGCGTGGATCGTCCCTCAGCCACGTCAGAACATCTGGGTAACCCTGGCACAGACACTCAAACAGGAAAACATATGTCTGTCCACTGCAGCAGCCACAGATCCTATGTCCACCTGCCTGGTAGGAGTCCCACTTAAAGCTAGTGAGTATTTAGGTAGCTTTGACATACACTTGCCTAATAAAACACCTGAACCATTCACTATTTCACCTAGGCACTCAGCACAGATCATAGGTAATCCTGTAAAGGACTTGCTGCCAAAATTACCCAAGGCAGACCAGGAACCCCAAGAGTTAGAACTGCTTGGTTCCTATCCAGCAACATACTGCATTCATTTCAAAGATTATCCAACACTCACTGACACAAAAGGCTTTCATCTCATCCGACAATTTCGTAAGGAATTTATGGCCACGAAGTGGTGTACTTTCACAAACCATATTCCAGCTAAAGATCCAGTTCATACAAGTCCCAAAATCCTACCAAAGGGATTGTTTTTAATTTGTGGGGACCGGGCGTGGGCAGGGATTCCTTCTAATCTTCTAGGGGGACCATGTACTATAGGGCGGTTGTCCTTGTTAGCACCCAACAAAACCTTAATCAGTGATTGGACACACAAAAGCAAATCTGGTAATAAAATACAAAAAAGAAGTGCAGATAATCTGGACCCAAATTGTGATGCAGAAATTTTCCATTGGGCAAAATCAAAAAGAATCGCTGTATCTGTATTCCTTCCATGGGTTGCAGCAGCAAAAGCTCTAGGTGAATTAGGTCACCTGGAGTGTTGGGTAGTTAAACAAGCAAATTTAACTTCAACTGCCATCAGTTCCCTCCTAGAAGATGAAGAAGTAACCAGGCAGGCAACATTACAAAACCGTGCTGCAATAGATTTTCTCCTATTACTACATGGACATGAATGCCAGGAATTTGAAGGGCTTTGCTGCATGAATCTGACTTCAAAGGCTCCTAATGTCCACGCTGCTCTGCGAGATATGAAGCACCTGATTGGACAAGTGAAACAAGAATCAGAAGACTGGATTAATGAACTGTTTAAAGGCTGGGGGTTTTCTGGGTGGTGGACTTCCATAGTCAAAACTATCATGTTGCTTGTTGTTATTCTTTTCCTTGTAGCTATGGCATTTGGGATCATACGTCATTTAATATTTAAGGCTATTAATGGAATCATTTCTTCTACCTCAGGGGACAATCATATAGAATTGGCAAATATAAAACAGTCTAACTCTCCCACTCATCTCAAATGGTGGTCAAAATAAAATTCGGACTAGAATTAGTTTAAAGTCATCCCCCTACTTAAAAAAACAAAAAACGGGGAGATGTTGTAATTTGATAACCTGAGGTAAAAGGAAGGATGTACATACCCTGATATCTTCCGGTTTATCCCAGAATTCCTACTGTCCCTTGACCTTCCCTGATGACCTTGAAGCACATTAAGTTCTGTATCCTGATTCCCAAGCCCCCGTGTCCCTACCCCATTGGCTGGCAGCCAAAACCACTCCCCATCCCCCGTTCCCTGAATACCTGATTCCTGGAGGGACTCTTTCTCTTTCCAGCCACATCACCGCCAAGAATAAACTACCTGAAAGAGCCTCTATTGTATCCCTTTTTCATCCATGCAAAGATACTTTGTCTGATCTTATATTAATTAGGAAAGGACACAGTAGCTTTTGCACCACCCCTCCCTGTATCTGTAGCCTCTCCCCAGCCCCAGGAGCATTGTCCCCATCACATGCAGCAGGTGACAGGAGAGAGGGATCCATGATTTTCACAGGGGTGAATCTTGGTGTTTCTGAGCTTTATTGGGCTAAATGTTGGTGGTTTGGTTTTTTGCAGGGGGTGAATATTTATATTTTGTAGGGGGTTTTGGCCAAATCTGTGTGTTTGGTGCATTTTTCATCTCTGTCATGATGTTTGGAGCATTTTTGGACTGAATCTTGGTGTTTTAAAGGTTCTTACAGACACAAAGTGCCCAATGACTTCCTGATATGAGCTTGGGCAAGGAGGAACCCACAGCCCAATGCCCTCTCCTCTTGTTTTTTCCCTAAACCAGGATTTTTCATTCCCAAGGCCTTGACAGATGGAGGAGGAGCAAAAGCCCCAGAGATCCCTCAGGAGGAGGGGCTGCAAACCCAGCGCAGGGAGCTGTGAGGAGGAAAGACCCTCCCTGAGCCGGGAAGGCGGCCGGAGATGCAGGCAGAGCTCAGAGCTGGTGGAGAAGCCTCCTGGAGGGGAGAAGCCCCACAAGTGCTTGGAATGTGGGAAGGGTTTCAGCTACAGCTCCTGGCTGATCCAGCACCAGAGGATCCACACTGGGGAGAGGCCCTGAGTGTGGAAAATGTGGGAAGAGCTTCAGTGACATCTCCATCCTGTTGCAGCACCAGGCGACCCACACAGGGGACCGGCCCTACACCTGCTTGGAATGTGGATGAGCTTTGGGTGGATGTCTGCCCTGAGAAAACACCGGCGCATCCACACTGGGAGAGGCACTTTGAGTGTCCTGTGTGTGGGAAGAGGTTTCAGACCAGCTCCGATTGCCTCAGACATGAGCGGATTCACACAGAGGAGAGGCCCTTCCGCTGCCCTGACTGCGGGAAGGGATTCAAACGCAGCTCCGACCTCAGCAGACACCGGCGCATCCACACTGGGGAGGCCCTACGAGTGTCCTGAGTGTGGGAAGAGCAGATCAAACTTGACCAAACACCAACGGAGGCTCCACTAAGGGAAGCCCTGTGAGTGCCCGAAGTGTGGGAAGAGCTTCGTGCTCTGCTCCATCTCCATCCCCCATGGGAGGATCGGTGTTGGATGATGCCCAGTGACCCCCGTTGGCAGAGCCCTGGTGATCCGTGGTCCTGGTGATCCCTGTTGGGAAGACACCTGGCTGGGGGGGCTCTGCATCATCCTGTCTCCTTCTGGGCACCTGGATGATCAGGGGCAGAACGTCCTTTGGGACACAAACCAACATTGGGAATTCCTTGGGGTGAGTGGATTTGTTGACTTTTAACTCCAGAAAATCTTCTGTGTTCAAGCCTAACTTCTCGTGGCATTCAGGAATGCTGAATGGTCTTGGAGGTCTTTTCCCATCTGGTGGTTTGTAAAGATTTCCTGAAAATTGTTACCTGGCGAGACCTGGGCACTTTCCCTTGTATCTGACAAGAACCAATCAGTGTTGGGTTTTTAATACTGACACATTGTTTCACCAATAAGCAAGTTCATGCCTCTTGGTGAAACACACATGTAAAGACAAAAAGCCGTGGAACAGTTCTCTTTCCCTTCTGGCCTCTCCCACAGTAACACGAGCCCAGGCCCTCCACTTTCCCAGGCCGGGCAGGG
>JAREIS010002851.1:0-10533 GCA_030060385.1 Muscicapa striata striata | reverse complement strand
CACTGACCCCACTGCTGGGTTTGGGTGCCATGGCAAACCGAGAAGTTCAAGTTTCCTTGGAAACACTGGAGAGGACTGGGAAATACTGGGAACCCTGGGAACCCTGTGGAAGACACTGGGACACAGTGGGGAGTGATACTGGAGTGGACTGGGCCATACTGGGAAACAGTGGGAACTCTATGGGAGTCACTGGGATACACTGGGTGTGATACTGGGGAGGACTGGGACAACCTGGAAACACAGGGTATGCTGGGAGTGGGGGGAATCTGGGTGGACTGGGATGGACTCTGGGGTGCACAGAGACACATTGGGACATACTGGGACATAGTGGGAGTGATACTGGGCAATACTGGGGCAAACTGGGGATACTGTGAGTGAAACTGGGGATACTGGGACAAATCTGGAACACTGTGGGGAAGACTGGGAGACATTGGGGTGTACTATCGATGACACTGGAAGAAACTGGAAGGGAATAGGAATGAGCTCAGGTTTATTGGGAGGGACTGGGGTGTACTCAGAGGGCATGTAGGGTCACTGGAATTGCACTGGGCTGCATTGGGGATGAACTGGTCTTTACTGGGAGGACCTGGAGGGGCACTGGGAATGTCTGGGTCTGTACTGGGGAATAACTGAGCTGGTCTGGGAGGGACTGGAGGGGCACTGGGAATGTACTGGACTGTACTGGGTAATAGCTGAGGTGTCCTAGGAGGGACTGGAGGGGTTGAATGGGCTGCTCCTTCCTCCGCCCATGACTGCCCACAGCCAATCAGCACCAGGGATCGGGATGCAGGGGTGGTGCCTGGGGTCAGTGCCATCTTTTCTTTTGCCTACAACTCCCATCATACCCCACAGCCCGATTTAGCCCCATTGGAGCTGGGACTACAACACCCGTCATGCCCCCGTGCCCCAAGAACCCCTGGTATCTGCCTTCCACATGTCCCATAAGAGTCCCCAGACCCTCCAGGATTCATAAGTGCCCCCTCAGCGCCCATTTAGGACCACCTCAAAAGAGTCCACAAATCCTCTGAGTACTCCAAACCTCATGGATACCTGTTACAGCCACGTCTGGGAATTCATCTCTCTCATCCCCAGCAGCTTGGAGTCCCTCATAACACATTTCCACGCCTAAAACTCCTGCCCTGCCCCGCGCCCTAAAGAGCCCAGTTAGAGCTCCCAAGCACTGCCCAAGTGCTCCTGAACCATATACATTCCCCCTGAGGACCTCTTGTCACAGCTCTGATGCAAAAAGTGCCCCCAAGTACTTTCCCAGACCCCAAAACACCCGATTTGAGCCACTTCCGGGACTACAGCTCCCATCATGCTCCACTGTTCCTGTGGAGCGCCATTCCAGCCTTGACTTCATGTCCCGTCATGCACTGCGCCACACCGAGAGACATTGCAGCTGTGCAGAGAACTCCAGTGATGCTCTGCGGTTCCATTAAACCGTATTATTCCTGCACCTGCAACTCCCATCATTTCCCGTGCCCCAGAGAGCCCCGTCAGAGCCCACAAGTGCCTGCCTGGACCCCAAAGGGCTCCAGATTCCCCTTCCTGACCTCCAGGTGCCCCCCTGGAATTCCAGCTGCCACTTCAATGCCCAGGACTTTCTTTCAGGATCCCTGAATAATATTCAGTACCATCTCAATGCCCCCTAAGTGTCCTTCTGACCCTCTACTTCCTTCCAAATTCCATCCCCAGACCCAAAACAGCCCCAAATGTGCCCCAGAAATGTCTCCATGTACCCTAAAGTGGCCCTTGTTACCATGTGTGAGAAAATGATTAAAAAAAATACAAAAGGACTAATAAAAAGACTAATTAGCATGAAAAGGAAGAAATAATAGCCAATAGTGGTCAATTAATTAATGAAACAATGACCAATATTTTTTTTGGTTGCTAAAAATGTATCGAGTTTTTAATATGAATATTTTTAAAAAGGTAATAAAAATAATAATATTATAAATATTAAAAATACATATATAACTTTAAAAAAAAATCTATTTTAATTATAAAGAAAATCCAGTAATTTTCTTTAGTGTTTTAGGATGTCACTCTGAAAAGGTGGGTGATGTCAGACATGGTGAGGTTGGGGTGGAAGAGCAGGTTGTCCAAATAGGGCCAGCCCTCAAGGGGCTCATTCTTCTCTGTGCCCAGACCTCTTAAAGAGACATTCAGCATCAACATCACCAGGGCAATTCTTCTGGGAGCACTGATTCAGTATCCCAGGATAAAAGAACTTCCCTGTCCAAGGGAGGGCTGTGACTGTGACCCTGAGCTGTGTTTCATTGTGTAGTTTGTTGAGAATTGTGTGTCAGACAAGTGTATAAGTGGAAGATCTTTGTACCAAGTTACTGCCAGGTGAAGCTCCGGAGCTGAGATAAGGTTAAAAGGCATTAAGAGGAAAAGAATTTTCAGTATGGAGTCAAGTGAAAGCAAAGGGGCTCTGAAGCTAGTCCTTTAGGACGTGTTTTGGAATATTGGAAAGAGCTGGTGGATCATAAGAATACAGAAACTAAAAGAGAGCTTATTAAGTTGTGCACACAGTGGTGGCCACTTTATAAACGTGAGGAAGGGGCGAAGTGGCCCCCATCAGGGACGTTGGACTATAAAACTTTGGTACAGCTGATGCTTTTCCTTAGGCGTGAGCAGAAGTGGCATGACAGTTACTTATGCTGACATGTTTTTCACCTTTAAGAATCACCCTGAGTGTCAAAGGACTTGTGGATTTAGACCACACTCTTACCCTTAAGTGTTGGCTCTTAAGAAAGATAATAAAGCTAATAAAGAAAAACCCAAGAAGTGTTGCAGCACATGCTCAATAAATCAAATGTGTACACATCCTAACAGAGTATATTGTGTGAAAACTCAAGAAGAAGAGACAAAAAAATTAAACCACCCCAATTCCCGAAACACAAGAGCCAACCCGACTGTATCCAATCCTATTTTATGTTATTCTATTTTATGTTTATGCTATTAAACAAAATTCCTCTCAAACTCCTTCTGAATTTCTAGACCAGGTGCGAGAAGCAATGCGTTGACACACCACCCTGGATCCTGAATCTGATGAGGGAATACAACAGTTGGTAAACTTGTTTTTAGGGCAATCTACAAGTGACATCAGGTGAAAGCTCCAGAAGATGTGAGGCCCAACAAGTCAGAACTTGGAGACTTTGCTAAATGGAGAGTTTCCAGCAATTGAGAAGAGGGGTGTAAACCAGGGACAAAGAAACTAGTAGCAATAATACAGGAAAATGTAAAAGGGAAGTGAACATGGTCCCCCAAAACAAGGACCATCCCGACTGATGGCCGACCTGAAAAAGCATATTTTTGCAAACCATTAAAGTATAAATTGGGAAAACAGTGAGGAATTCATTATTTTTTGTATATGCCTAATGCTCCATCTGCACTTTTGGGCAGGCATCTGCTAGAGCAGCTGGAAGCAAAGATAATATTTAAAAATGGAGAAATTAGTTTGGAGGTAAAAGATCAAAAATATGTAAAATTTTTAAGCTTAATGCTAATAACAAAAAAAGTGGAAGTTGAAAATGAAGAAGAAATTATTAAGAAAATAAAAGATCAGGTGTTCCCTGGAGTGTGGGCCTCTAATAAATCAGGGAGGGCAAAGAATGCTCCACCAGGACAAATCCAGCTTAAAGAAGGAGAACAATCGGTAAGGGTCAAACAATATCCCTTGAAAAGGGAAGACAGAGAAGGAATTAGCCCAATCATTGAAAACTTTTTGCAAATAGGACTATTAAAAGAGTGTCAATCCGATTTCAACACTCCTATTTTGCCTCTGAAAAAGCCTGATGGATCATACAGGTTAGTACAAGATTTAAGAGCTGTTGATAAGATAACTGAAGATTTATACCCAGTGGTTGTTAACCCTTACACTTTGTTAACTTTTTTAACACCTGAACTAACCTGGTTTACTGTTTTAGATTTGAAGGATGCTTTCTTTTGCCTCCCTCTCCATGAAGCCAGCCAGAAAATTTTTGCATTTGAATGGGAGAATCCCAAAACTGGACGTAAAACTCAGCTCACATGGTGTGTACTACCCTGGCGTACAAGAACTCCCCTACCATATTTGGAGAACAGCTGGCAAAGGATTTGGAGTCTTGGGAACCTCCAACAGGAGAAGGACAGCTGCTTCAGTATGGGGATGACCTCTTAATAGCCACCCAGATCCAAGAGGCGTGTGTGAATTGGACAGTAAGCCTCCTAAACTTTTTGGGCCTGCAGGGGTATCGGGTATCCCAAAAGAAAGCCCAGATGGTGAAACAAACAGTGATTTACCTGGGCTATGAAGTGAGTGCTGGACAAAGGACCTTGGGGCAAGACCGTAAGGAAGCAATATGCCAAACCCCAAAACCCCAGACAGTAAAAGAACTGAGAACCTTTCTAGGCATGACGGGGTGGTGCAGACTGTGGATTTATAACTATGGATTGTTTGTTAAACCCCTGTATGCCTTAATCACGGAAGGGAGCAGGGATCTTCAGTGGACAACAGAAGCAACATGAGCCTTCAACCAACTAAAGAAGGCTCTTATGTCAGCTCCAGCCCTGGGACTTCCAGATCAGGAGTATGGGAAAACCAGTGATCCACGACTGCCTGGAGACCATTGAAACCACCTACTCCAGTCGCCCGGATCTGATTGACACCCCTCTCAAGGATGCCGAGAGCTGGTTCACTGATGGGAGCAGCTGTATCATCAGTGGAAAAAACATGCTTGGGGGTATGCAGTTACCACAAGCAGAGAGGTAATTGAGTCTGGACCATTGCCAACAAATACCTCTGCACAAAAAGCTGAAATAATCGTCTTAACCCAGTGTTGGGGGTTGGGGTTTTGTTCCTTTAATGCGTGAGTTTGGAGAATTTTTCCCATTGTGATGCTAACAAACCCACCGGCTGTGCCCAGGGTCTTGTGATGGCCCTGGATGGGCGGGTAGCTGGGACCGGAACTACTCAGAGGAGCGCGAGGGCTTCCGGGCGGGGCTACCCAGAGGAGCGTGCGGGCTTCTGAAGGGGCACTTCTGTTTCCGGCGACGGAGCGGAGAGGAGGAATCGCCCGGTCTGCAGAGCACGTGCCAGAGAGGCAGACAGCCAGACCCCGCTGCAATCAGCTGTCCTGCTACCTTGGAGGCACTGCTGACCACCAGAGACCAAACGCCTCCTACCTTTTGGGTTATTTTCTTCTGTTTTTTGTCGGTAATTTTAATAACTGCTGTTGTTTTCTACCTGTGCGGTTAGATATAGTAGTAAAGAGCTGTTACTTCTACCCCCTTATCTCTGCCTTGAGTCCTTGATTTGAAAAAATTATAACACTTAGAGGGGGTGAAATTAATTTCTCTATTTCAAAGGGGAACTTCTGCTTTTTATTGGCAGAACCCTGTCCTAGAAACCAGGACACCCAGGCCTTAGAGCTGGCAAAAGGAAAAGAAATCAACATTTATACAGACTCAAGGTATGCATTTGGAGTAGCTCATACACACAAAGCTATTTGGAAGTAAAGAGGACTGCTGAACACACAAGGGAAGAATATTAAACATGCACAAGAAATCCTAAAACTTTTAGATGCAGTTCAGTTGCCTGAAAAGGTAGCTATTATGCACATCAAGGCACAACAGAAAGTGAGCTCAGAATTGGAAGAAGGAAACATAGCGGACAGAAAGGTGAAAGACCCGGCCAAAGGTGGGGTACCCAATGAAATAGTTGAGGCAGCATTAATTCCAGATGGAAGAATTTCTATTGAAGGTAAGCCAGTATATAACAAAAAAGATAAGAAACTTATTAAGGAAGAGGAAGCAACTTATAACCAGGGCTGTAACAAAAGAAGGAAAAACTGTGGTATCTTCCTATTTGTTGTCATCATTAGTGCTAAAAGAACATGAGAAAACACATTAGGGAATAGATGCCCTGTATAACTATTTAAAAGATAGGATTCTAGCTAGAAAATTACAAAGCACAGTAACACAAGTAACTCGTCAGTGTGGTCTTTGCCTCCAAACTAATCCAAAAAACATTCCAAAGCCTAAAGTTGGACAAATTGTGGACCTGGGCAGCAATGGCAAATTGACTTTACAGAATTGCCCAGGAAAGGGGGATATCATTACCTATTAGTGTTAACAGATACCTTTTCAGGGTGGCCAGGAGCCCTCCCTACCTGGACAGCTAAGGCAGGAGGAGTGACTCAAGCACAGTTACAAGAAATAATGCCATGCTTTAGAGGCCCAGCCACTGTCGGGTTGTGCTCGTTTTCTTTAAGGAGCCAAGCAGCTAATAATTACTATAAAGTTGTTTATTGTAGAGGTACATTAGTCTCGAAAGGCACAAGTCACAAGCGTTAAAGTCCATGATAAAGTTTTTGGTATAGAGTCCTAAAGAGAAGTAAAGTCCCAATTAGAAGTAGAAGCTGCTCCTGTTGAAGATCCCAGGTGGACCAATGTTGCTGTGGCAGCTCCTGTCTTCTTCTAGTGACGATGATGGCAGTGAAGAGAGAAGAGAGAGAGAGCAGGAACAAAAGCAAGAGCGAGAGCGAATCTCTCCGCAATACATAGATTCTTATATACAAATTTTCCAACAAGCTAAAGACACGAACTCGAACCATTTCTTCTTGACCAAATAGAATTCTAGTTTCTTAGCATGCCAGGTTACGTATAAACCACGCATATGGTCTATCTTGTTCTATCTAAAAAATGTCAGCAATATTCTTACTATAGTTTTATTATGTCTAAAACTATGTTCCTGGAGCCTCTATGGAAACACTAGTATCCAGGACTATGTTTTCCAGCCTTCACTAGAACTCACACTTCTGCACTGGTATCTGAGATCTTTACTTTCTAAAAGCACTTAAAACTTATCCTTACTTACTAGCTTTCTTGCTTATTCTAAAACTTAAACTTACACCTCTACTTTATGTGTGAGTGGCTTAACATACTTCATCCAAGGGTTTTAATTCAATCCCTGCACTCTGATTTCTTTCTGAAGAATTCAGACAGACCCTTGATTTACAGACTGCAACAAGCCACTGTATCTTCAGATAGAGGGCCACATTTTATTTCAAGAATTTGTACAGCAGTTTAGTCACTACCTGGGGATAGATTGGCAGTTACATACCCTGTATCACCCTCAATCCAGTGGCTGAGAAGATGAACCATTTGATCAAATAACAAATTGTTAGACTGGGGCAGGAGGCAAATTTGCCTTGGCCCCAGGCTCTTCCAGTGGCATTAGTACGGACTAGAACAAAAGCAAAAAGGAAATTAAGCCCCTTTGAAATATCGTATGGGAGACCATACACAGTCCAAAAAGAAACAACACCCATTCAAGTAGAAGAAGAAACTCTACACAAATACATGGTGGCCCTAAATAAACAGCTTAGAGAAATTGGAAAATATGTGGCTGGGGCCCAAAGCAGAGAATTAGATGGGCCAGTACATGATGTACAACCTGGGGATTATGTATATGTTAAGCCTTTTGCAGAGAAGACTTTGGAACCACAGTGGGAAGGATCATTGCAGGTACTCCTCACCACCTTCGTGGAAGTCAAGATCAAAGAACAGAAGGCTTGGATCCATCACTCCCAAGTGAAGAAGGCTCCTGAAGAAATTTGGAAAATTGCACCAGGCGATGGAGACCTGAAGCTGAAATTCACCAAGAACAGCGAATAATGAACTTACAGCTATCATGGACATAATGCGAACGGTTGTGACCCTTGTGGTCATTGCCATGACTACAATAAGAGTCAAAGCAACACCACACCAGTACAATGTAACCGGGATTTATCAATGCCAAGGGAAAGCTTACAATCCCTACTCTCGTAGGGCTTTAAGCAAAATGTTAAGGGTCACGAATGCAAGTATGTGGGAAGAAAGGAATGTTTGGGGATGTGAATATGCATTCATACAGGATGGGTTCCATGAGGCTCACCATCCACCCATGGAACTCATCCAAGTTGGTCCTGCATGCTGTGACAAATGCTTGACCACGTGTCCTGAATTTAGACTTAAAATTGAAGAATGTGCAGCAAAAGGGTTTGATCTTGATTATAACGTTACTCAATATTTCATCGAGTTTCACAAAATCAAAGGCAAATCAACCCCACCTCTGTCAGAGAGGGCTATAATGATCCAGACTCCAATTATTTCAAAGAAAAAGGAACAACCTATAATTCCCACAATTACTAAAATTGGACCATATGCTATCAAGAGAACAGGAATTCAGAGACTGCTAACTAACCCAGAATGGTCTCTGAAGCGAGTAGAAATGGGAATGGAGGTGAATGCTTCTGCCATTCTGCCAGAATGTGCCCCATTTCTCAAATCTCCTTTTATGGAATGCACTACTTGGCTTCAAAACCATATGCCCACTAGTTTTAAGAAAAAGAGAGACCTTACTGGGATATTAGGAACAGGATTGGGAGTATTCAACACAATGGATTTGGAGGTGTTAATGAACAAATTGACTATGATGGGAAGTGATTTAGTTAAATTACGGCAGCCTTTGCAATCTTCTTTATTAGCACTAGGGAACAATCATTGGAAACTGACCAAAACATTACCAAAATGGGAAAATATAGAAGAGCAAGATCATGAGGTAATAATTAAAGCCCTAGGCACAGCTAGTGCAAACATTTCTCTGACTCTTGGTTGTACCCAAGCACAAATGTGGATGCAGTTAGTGGCTGCCGCAGTCATCAGGGAAGGTGAAGAAAGGATATTCCCTGCTGAAATTTGCAAAATTGTTTGGGACAATGCCTCTGAAATGGAAAGAGAGCTTCAACCTTGGTGGGTTTTGGTTAATTTTACCTATGATCCTGAGACAAATACAGTGACAGCTTTTGTTTTAACCATACATAGTGCATCTGTGAGCTTAATACATCCTATAGTTGCTCTAGGACTAAATCATGAAGGGACTGTATTGTATCCTTCTGAACACAGAATGTGGGCACGAGAAGCTGAAGGAAAATGGCAGACCATTAACCTAGAGCCCTGCTCGATGAGAAAAGAATTGAGATATATATGTGAAGGAACTTTAGAAGATGACAGAGATACCTGCCTGGACACGGACCAAAGCATTTGCCACTTTGAAATGCATCTAACCAACCAGACAACTTCACTTGTGTATATAGGACAAGGTTGTGTCTGTCTCAGAACAGCATGTCCCACCATAATAATAAACAATCAAATCGTGGATAAGACTCAATTAAATTTATGCGTTTGTAATTTTGCTAAAATCAAAGGATGCGACTTTTTCTACCAGGCACCTGTAATATCACATCAGTACACAAAGGCAAACCTGGTTACTGTGCAAGAAATATTGCCTGCGCCTCTAGGAATGAATTTAACCCTAGTTGCCCAGCTACTAAACCATCAGGAATTAAGAAACATTTTAAAAGAGATCCAAGATGCAGGGAAAAAGACTTTGATCGCGATACACCATGACACGGAGATCATAAAAGGGTTTTTTAAAAGATTTGAAGAGCATCTGTCTCTTCATTGGTGGGATGTGCTATTTGGGTGGTCACCAACTGCAAACGGTTTGCTTAATGCCTTAATTCACCCAATTGCTGTGCTGCTTATTTTAGTTGGTAAAAGTTTGATTTTGTCTACTGCTGTACTTGTTTGGAATTGGAGGACACTACGACAAGTGGCAGACTAGGCACCGCTATCAAAGGCGTATGGCTTAGTCTTAAGAAATCGCCGCCATGCGTCTTGGATAGATGAAGAGAAATCCCCATATTGAGTAAAATAATTTAGTCATTTCAAAGGAGAAGTGGGGAATGGAACACCAATCTTAGAAAATTAGGATTTTAGTTACCTTGTTGAAAATAATTAAAAGTTAGAAGTTAGAAGGGAGTAGTTATCTGAAACTTAAATAATTGATTGTCTGTCATTTCATGTTTGCTCAGCTGAGCTTACAATGGAAAAAGACGAAACTAGTGAGCAGACCTGAATGAACATAGACAATGCAACCAGAAACCCATTCTTTGAGAAATTGGATTATCCCCAGAAATCATTTCTATTGTCATTGATAGAAAAGGTCAAGAGTTTAGGGTGAGGAAGACTCGCCCTACTTCCTCCTCTTAAGACCCCTCCCCATGAAAATGACCCCAGACTTAATCTAAGAAGTCAATCACACATGCTTAATAGCTATTCAAGCTAATTACCATGGGAAGCGGGAGATGGGAGAGGCTGTTATTATGAATATGTATTTGTTTGAATCCTTTGCTAATAAATGGACTTTGTAATCACCTGTGATTTTGCAGTGCTTATCAGAGGATTACCTCATGCTGCTGCCCAGCGCTGAATAAACATACACTTTCCAAGTTTAAACTGTTAGAGAGTCTTTTGTCCATCACAGCTGAGTATCTGTATTAGACCAATACTCATATTTTGGTAAATCTGAACCGTGGAGCATGATGGGTGCTGAAGTCCCGAAGTGCATCTTGTGTAGAGTTTGGGGTCCGGGAGGGCATTTCAGGAGACTTTTGCCTCTGAACGGTGATTTGAGGTTCTCAAGGGGCAACATATATG
>JAREIS010002849.1:0-10092 GCA_030060385.1 Muscicapa striata striata | reverse complement strand
TACAGGAGGGAGGGCTCTGTCTGGCTCCTAAGCCTGAACGACATTCCTAACCTTATCCATGTCTTCAATAAGCATTGACTCCTGAAGATGGCACTTTCCTGTTTGGTAACATCTATATCTGATCCAGGTGTCCCTTTTCCTTTCCCCAGAGATGGAAGGAAAGACTGTGCTGAAGGCTCTGTTTCCCAGAGGAAGTAGTGGCTCTGTGCCAGCCTCTGCTGCAGGAAGGGAGGCACTGCCAGGCACAGTCACAGGAGGTAATTGCTGTGTCTCTGGGCCTGAGCCCTGCTGAGCCTTGAGCTGCCATCTCTGCTGCTGCCTCCCTGCCAAGGATTTTCCACAATGCCTGCAAACAGTTTGGAGAGTGTCCAGAGCCAGTCCAGATCTCCCCAGGCCCCTTTACAGCTTTGGCCACGTCCATTCACATTTGGCTCACACAGCCTTACCCGACTCATAAAGTGCAACTATTTTACTCTGTAAGGTCTTCCAACAGCCCAGAGACAAGACACAGGAGACAAGAAATCCATGGAGGCAGGTAGACTTTTGGACCGGATGCTGAGTGATCTGAAGAGACGCCGTGGTGGGTGCATTTCCCTCCTTTGCAGTTCTCAGTTCCGTATGTCAGAAGAGGATCCCAGCACACCATGGAAATGCTTCTCGTCTGTGCTCCCTTCTAGGCTGGGATCGTGACCTGGGTTATTCAGAAAAACTGGTGAATGACCATTTGAAGACTCTAGGCCTTAGTGGAGGCAAGTTCTCTCTGTGCCTTTCCTAACAGAACAATCTGTGTCACTGTGGAAAGGGCTCACTCCTGTGATATTTCCCTTTATATTATGTCAGGGTTGATGTTTTCTGGAAACCTTGCCCTGCTCCCTTCTGGAGCCCTGGGTGATCCCACAGGATCACTCTCAGTGGGAGGAAGGAGCATTTAGCTGTCAATGCTCTTCCCATGTGCAATGCCAGTGTCTCCTTCCATGTGCTCTGTGCAGCCACGGAGAAGAGCAGAGAGGGAAGGGAAGGGCCAGAGCTGTGCCTTGTGTGGCTCCTTTGCTGGCCCCAGGCAGCCTGAGGATCTCCTGCAATGCTGGGAGCTGTTCTTGTCCTTTGCCTTTCTTTGCAGATGAACCTGCTGGGGAAGGTGATCTGGCTTCCCAACCCACATTCAGGATTGAGCCTCTGGGAGCTGCTGAGGGTAGGTCAAGGCCTTTGTCCCTGGGGGAGCTGCCAGCTCAGAGCCCAAAGCTCGGCCAGGGGGGCATCGCTGCAGGTGCCAGGACAGAGCCGTGCTCGTGTGTGCCCTCGCCCTGTGCAATCCCCTCACTGCTCCTGCAGCTCAGGCCTGGCAGCTGTTTGGGAGTGAGGGCCCTGGTTCTGCCACAAATGCCCAGAGGTTTTTGAACATTATCCATGTGTTTGCCAAGCTCAGCATGCTGCAGATGCCACCTCTCCAATGGGGAATGTTCCCATCTGATTCACCTGTCCCTTTTCCTTTCTCAAGTGATGGGACAAAAGTCTGTGCAGAAGGAGGCACTTCCTGGAGGAAGCAGTGGCTCAGTGCCAGCCTCTACGGCAGGAGGGACAGCGATGCCAGGCACAGGCACATGCACATGCACAGGCACAGGCACAGGCACAGGCAACAGGCACAGGAGGTAATTGCTGTGCCAGGCTCAGCCCTTACCCTTGCACAGCCCAGCAGCAGCCAAAGCTTGAGGTGCCTTGGCTTCGAGGCCTCTGGAGCTCGTTCCCAGCCCCTGGGAAAGGGGACCCGTGCACCAAGGTCCCTCCTGCTGCAGCTGCTCCCAGAGCTGCCCTGAGTGCCCAGAGGCCCAAGGCACAGGAGCAGCCCCGAGCCAGAGCCCTGCCATGAGCCCAGGGCCACAGCCAGCCCTGGCTCCCGACCGGGCAGGGGCTGCACTGGGTCCTGACAGGGCCTGACTGTGTCCCCTGGGGCTGGGGGAGCTGTCCCGGGGCAGGGAGGGTCGGGGCTGGCAGTGGCTGCTCAGGGATGGGCTGGGCCCGGGTCCCTGGAAGGAGCCACTGCCCAAGCAGCTGCGCTGCCCCCGGGCTCTCCTCCCGGCCTTCTGGGCTTTGTTGGGTGGCACAGCCTGTGCCAAGGGGGGCCAAGGTGCCCCAGGGCCCAGCTCTGGGGGAAACAGAGAACGTCCTGGCCGTATCCAGCGAGCTGCCAGCTCAGCAGTGGAGCACAGCACGGGCTCACACTCCCCATTGCTCCCACAGATGCAGCTGGCACCTCAGCACGTGTTCCTGATTCCCAGAAGGGCATTAGAAATCGTGTCTGTCAGGGAACACGCTGTTTGCTTGAGTTAATGGCCATTGTGGCTGGTGGGGAGCTTGTCCTCGTGTTGTGCTGTGTTGGCGTCTGGTACCGCTGGAAGAGAAAGCGGTGAGTGTTTTGTTGCTCTCTCCCTCCAATAGCTTCAAGTGACAGCTTCTTGTAGACTGCAAACAGTCCCAGTGAGGCTGCTGTGGAGTTGTGGATGGTCAGTGGTTGTCCACATAACTCTGCTGAGGGTTCTGCTGCTGCCCAGTGCTTTCACTGGCCTCTCCATTGCTGGGCCTTGTCCTGGGGAGCCCGCTGGGGCTGCAGCCAGTGCTGGCTCCCACTGAGGCTGCGTGGCCAAGAGCAGCCCCAGGAGCAGCGGGCAGAGGCAGAGCAAGGTGGGGAGGGCAGAGAGCAGGGACCAGATTGCCCTTGAAAGGCCGACGCGCTCTGGGCCCGCTCCTGGCCAGGGACCCTGCCCAGAGCCATGCCCTGCTGGCCGGGGCCGTGAGGGGCAGCTGTCCAGCTGGGCCAAGCTGTGCCAGCAGCTCCAGCCGTGCTGGGGAGCCTTGCCAGCTCTGGCCCTGCAGTGCACGAGGGTCCCTGTGTGCCAGCGGCAGCTGGGGCCTCACACACTCCTCTCTCCACAGGCATGCCCTTCTTGAAGAAAAGCTGAAAGCTGGCGGCTGGTCCCGAGACCTCTACAGCCAGAAGAGCCACAGCAGCAGCTCTGAGTCTGACCAGTTTTTATTTGCACCACCAAGCTCTGTGGTATATTGAGAACTAGCCCTCAGTCCAGGGCCAAAGGTGAAACAACCAGGAAAGGTTTGGAAGTGCTCAACTGAACCTTGACTGAGAGCTTCCAAAATCGGCCCTTCTCTTCCAATAAAAAGATAGAGCTGTCACCCCAGTGTCTGTGTGGCACCACCAGCAAAGCCCCCAGGGCACCAGCACTGGCTGAGCTCCATGTCCAGGAGCAGCCATGGATGCCCACGGTGCGGGCAGGCAGGAGCCAGGCAGGGGCTGCTGTGACCAGCGGCGAGGCCTCGAGGGGCTGGGGGAGCCCATGCTGAGCGTCCCTGGGCTCAGGGCAGGACCTGGACAAAGTGGAGGGCTGGACAATCAACCACCCCGTGAAGTTCAACAAGGCAAAGTGCCAGATTGTGCACCTGGGATGGGGCAGCCATGGATGAAGGGGCAGGCTGGGGAATGAGATGCTGGAGAGCAGCACGGTGCCAAGGGACCTGGGAATCACGGTGGATCAAGAAAGCGTGTTCAAAGGAGGGCAGTGAAGATGGTAAAGGGCCTAAGGGGAAGCTGTGTGAAGAGCAGCAGAGGACCCTCTGTCTCTTCTGCCTGGAGGAGCCTGATGGGAGACCTCATTGGCGTCTGCAGGAACTGATCTCTTTTTTTTGTCCCCACTGAAAGGGAATGGCCTGAAGTTGTGTCAGGGGAGATTTAGGTGGAGTATTAGGAAAAGGTTTTTATCCAGAGGAGGGCCGGGCACTGAAACAAGCATCCCAAGGCAGCACCAAGTTTGAGAGAACTCCAGATGCATTTGGACAATACTCTCAAGCACATGGTGTGACTCCTGAGGATGCTCCGGTGCAGGGCCAGGAGCTGGACTTCATGATCACCGTGGCTCCATTCATACTCAGCATATTCTGTGATTCAGTGATTCTGTTTGTTACAGTGGAATATCTGAGAATTAATCTCTTAAAAAATATTATTCCAGATTCTGGGCATTAATCTCTTCAAAAAAGACCTTCTGGAAAAGAGGGAAGCCATCAAGAGCATCTCCAGGGACACAGCCTGACCAGCAGTGTCAGCGGGCAAAACAAAGATTTTGCTAAGCAATGGCCCTTTGATGAAGCAAAACACTTACAGTCAGGGCACCTCAGCTCACCATGAGAATGATGTTACAGGATGAGCAAATTTTCCACAATTCAATGTTATAACATATCCAACCTGATGAAGGCTTGGCTTTGTCTTTGAGACTTTGCTCTGTGTGAGCCCTGTTCTGGATTGTAACAGGGGTGCAGGGCTCCATCATCAAAAGGCTTTGAGACCTTTAAATTGCTATATTTTTAGTACAAGGTTTTCCTTTTAAAATTAATTCACTTTTTTTAAACTTAGTTTTAAAATTACTTATTTTCCAGTACTTTTTCCAGGTAATTAATATAGCAAATGTACTGGTTTGAAAGAAAAACCAGTGAGAGACTCCAAGTCAGAAATAGAATTTACTAGGAAAAAAAGAGAAAAATAAAATACATGCAATAGTACAAAAGAAAAAAAGTACTGACAGAGTCAGAATACAACCTGACACCCTGCTAGTTTGGGTGGTGCTAGCAGTCCAGATGAAGTGCTCTTGTTGAAGTAGTGATCCTGTAGAAAGGTCTGGTAGCTCTTGTCCTCTGCAAACCAGTGGGTAAAGGCGGCCTTGGTGTTCCAAATCTCAGTTTTTATCCAGGTAGGAAATGTTTGGCTCTGCCCCTTGGCTGGAGCATCTCCCAATGGGATGATCTAATTTTATCCGTCATGCAGTGGGACTCAATGGCTCATTAACAGAAGATACCTTCCTGGAGGAAGGATGGGTTGTGGAAAAGATAAAGAACACTGCCCCACCTGGTTTCAGCAGATGGTGATAGAATACATACTTTTGGGCACATCTTTACATTGGTACACAATTAGCCCAAACAAATGAATAGATTGCAAAATGGCTAATCCTTCTCCTGGTACAGATATCTAAGTGGGTCATAAAGTACAGCTCTCCCCTCTTCTTCCCTGCAGGAGAATCAGAACCACTAACAGAAAAAATCACAGCTATTCCTTCTGCCCTCCATAACCAAAGCTGTGCCAAACTACAGATGCTGCCTTCAAGCTGACTCAGATTCCAGCCTAGACCTCTCACCTTCCAGACAACTCCTTCCCCAAGACTCCCACCAACACCAACCCCCCTAAACAGCTGTACAGAAGCCCTCAACAGCCCGCCAGGACCCCCAGCTGTCCCCATCCCTCTGCAGAGCTTTCCCAGCCTCCAGCCGAGCCCCTGGTTCCCTGCAGGTGCCGTGGGATGGCACTCAGGAGGATCTGCTCCAAGGCCTTTCCTGGCAGCAAGCTCAGGCTGCCAGGCCTATGGTTCCTGGATCATCCTTCCCACCAACCCTTCCTGTGCTCGGCTCTTACATTCGCACATTGGCGCCCAGCTCGGACTTGTGCACTTGATGAGAACTACTGGTAAAGGATCAAGAGTGGCCTGGCAAGCTCTTTCTCCAGCTCCCTCTTTACTCTTGGGGGGGAGGAAGGACATTCCACAGGAAAGCACCTCGTGCCACAAGGAGTGGGCGGCATCAGGCAGCTCTGGGGAGAACGCTCAGGACTGCTGTATGCTCAGGGAACACCATTGGCCTTGACCTGTAGGCACCTGCAAATGCTTAAAATCAGCTGTCTCAGCTCCCAGGACCTCTCTTGGCCACCATCCTGATGTGTGTGTAGGACTGCTGCGAGGCACTGCTGGGACCCAGCGGGACAGGAGTGGCTGTCTCGTGTCCATGTAGCACCCCGTGACAGAGCCAGGGTCATCCCAAAAACAGACAAACCATCTGGTGTCAGCAGAGAGGAGCAAGGAGCACTGGGCTGGCTCCTCTCAGGGTATCTCAGCTGGGCTTGCTCCACAACACGCCCCCGTTTTAAGGCCTGCTAATGCCCAGCTGCCAGAAATGCCTTCCTTGGTCTCTCCAAGGTGCACAGGAAGAGCCAATGAGCAGGATGCCTTGGGAGCAAACCTTCCAAGCCTTTGCTGAGGCCAGGGACACACCAAGATCAGCCAAGACTCTGCACGTTGCTTGGTCCACACAGCCCAGCTCAGTGCTGGCCCTGGCCCACAGCAGCTTCCAACAAATGAGAGGCAATTGCAAATTGCCAAGAGCTGAAACACAGCAGGCAGGCAAGATGTGAAAAGTGTGTGTGTATATGCCTTTGAATTCACAGCTCTCAAAGAGAGATTTGGGGCTTGCAGCTGGACAGATGCTCCTGCTCACACCTTTGTCCAAAGCGGGGTAACACACCTTGCTGCAGGTGCTTGGCTGGGTCTCCACAGGTTCAGGCAGATGCCAAACCTGCTCTTCACAGCCTTCTGCCTTCCCCTGCCCCTCTGCCAAGGGCAATGGGCCTCAAGGACTGAAAGGACCACAGGGAGCCAAAGGGGACACTTGCACCCACCTCACTGGGAGCTCCTTGGGAAGCACTTTCCTTAAGAAGTAAACCCCTTTTCTCTAAAGTTATTTCCCCAAATATGTAGCTATCCTCGAGAATACCACCATCCTCTTAAGAAATACTGGCAAGGCTGAATTATTTCTTGTCTTTTCACAGAATCACAGAATCACTGAGTTGGAAGGGACCTTGAAATCATCAAGTCCATTCCATGCCCTGACACTTCTACTAAACCATGGCACTGAGTGCCATATCCAGTCTTTTTTGTACACATCCAGGGATGGTGACTCCACCACCTCCCTGGGCAGACAATTCCAGTACTTGATCACTTTTTCCTAATATCCAACCTATATTTCCCTTCATGCAGCATTGAGTCTGTTTCCTGTCATTCTGTTAGTGCTGCTTGGAGAAAGAGAGCAACTCCACCTGAGCACAGACACCTTTCAGGGAGTTGTAGAGTGATAAGGTCACTCCTGACTCTCCTTTTCTCCAGGCTGAACACCCCCAGCTCCCTCAGCCATTCCTCACAGGGTTTGTGTTCCAAGCCCCTCACCAGCCCTGTTGCCTCCTCTGGACGTGCTCAAGCGTCTCAAGGTTCTCCCTAAACTGAGGGGCCAGAACTGGACACAGCACTCAAGGTGCAGCCTCATAGTGCCAAGCACAGGGGAAGAATGGCCTCCCTGCTCCTGCTGGCCACACCATTCCTGATCCAAGCCAGGGGCCATTGGCCTTCTTGGCCACCAGGGCACACTGCAGGCTCATGCTCAGTTGGCTGTCAACCAGGTCCCTTCTTGCCTGGGCACTGTCCAGCCACACCATCCCCAGGCTATAACACTGCAGGGGGTTATGGAGGCCAAAATGCAGGACTCAGCATTTGGATTTATTAAACTTCATTTTATTGGACTCTGCCCATCCATCCAACCATTCTAGGTCTCTCTGCAGAGCCCTCCTACCTTCCAATAGATAGACACACACTCCCAGCTTAGTGTGTCTGTAAATTTACTAATAAAAGACTCCATACTCTCATCCATGTCATCAGTAAAAATATTGAACAGGACTGGCCCCAGCACAGACCCCTGAGGGACACCACTGGTGACTGGTCGCCAGCTGGATGCAACACCATTCACCACCACTCTCTGGGCCCGGCCATCCAGCCAGTTCTTAACCCAGCACAGAGTGCTCCTGTCCAAGCCACGGGCTGCAGCTTTTCCAGGGAATGCTGTGGCAGACAGTGTCAAAGGCCTTGCTGGAGTCCAGGTACACAACATCCACAGCCTTTCCCACATCCACCAGGCAGGTCACCTGGTCATAAAAGGAGATCAGGTTGATCAAACACAACTTACCCCTCCTAAACCCGTGCTGGCTGGGTCTTATCCCCTGGCCATCCTGTAAGTGCTGTGTGATGGCACTCAGTATAAACTGTTCCATAACCTTGCCTGGTACTGAGGTCAGGCTAGCTGGCCTATAATTACCAGGATCCTTCTTCCCACCCTTTTTATGAATGGCTGTCACATTGGCCAGTTTCCAGTCACCTGGAACCTCACCAGTGAGCCAGGACTGCTGGTAAATGATGGAGAGCAGCTTTGCCAGCTCATCTGCCAGCTCCCTCATCACCCTGGGGTGGATCCTGTCTGGTCCCATAGATTTATGAACATCCAAGCAGCTCAGCAGTTCTTTGACTGCCTCATCCTGGATAACAGGGGGACCATTCTGCTTCCTGACACCATCTACCAACCCAGGAGGACAGTTATCCTGAGGACGTCTTACCACTAAAGTCTGAGGCGAAGGCATTAAAGAAAGCACTTCCACCTTCTATTCATCTGCACTGACTAAATTCCCTCCCTCATCCAATAGAGAACAAAGGTTGGCCTTAACCTTCCTTTTACCATTCATATATTTGTAAAAACATTTTTGTTATCCTTTACAAAAGTTGCCAAATTAAATTCGAACTGAGCTTTGACCTCCCAAATTTTTTTCCTACATACCCGAGCAACCCCCTTAAATACTTCCTGAGAGATCTGACCCTCCTTCCAAAGATGAAACATCCTCTTTTAATTCCTAAGTTCCTTCAAAACCTCCTCATTCAGGCTGGATGTTTGCCTCATTGACTCACCTTTGGGCACACAGGGACAGTCTGCTCCTGTGCCCTCAAGATCTCTGTTTTGAAGCACGCCCACCTTCCCTGGATTCCTTTGCTTTTAAGGGCTGCTTCCCAAGGAACTCTCTGAATAAGTCTCCTAAATAAGCCAGTCTGCCCTCCAGAAGTGCAATGTAAAAGTCCTATTGATGTTCCTCCTGATTTCACCAAATATCAAGAACTCTATAACTTCAGGATCACTGAGCCCCAAGCGGCCTCTGCCCCATCTCCCACCAGCCCATCTCTATTTACAAACAACAGATCTAACATAGCCCCTTCCCTGGTGGGCTCACTCACCAGCTGTGACAAAAAGTTGTTCTCCACACACTTCAAGAATTTCCTGGGCTGCCTCATTTCTGTTCTATTAAGTTCCCAGCAGATGTCTGGCAGGTTAAAGTCACCTACAAGAACAAGGGCTGATGATCCAGAAACATTCTCCAGCTGCTCATAGAGTAAGTTGCTCACCTCTTCTTCTCCCTGGTTGGTGGATAATAACTGACTCCCAGTAGGATGTCAGCCTTGTTGGCCTTCCCCTTAATTCTTACCCACAGGCACTCAGCTTTATCGTCATTAGTGTCAATGCGCAGGGCATCAAAGCCTCCCTAATACAAAGGGCCACCCCTTAACCTCTTCTCCTTTTCTTGTCTCCTCTGAAGAGCTTGTAGCCATCCAGTGCAGCACCCCAGCTGTGTGAGTCGTCCCACCACGTTTCTGTGATGGTGACTACATCACAGCTTTGCTGCTGTACCATGGCCTCCAGCTCCTCTTGTTGGTTCCCCGTGCTGTGTGCATTGGTGTACAGGCACCTCAGCTGGGCTATGATATCACCACTAACTCAGGCCTACCACCCTTGGGCCTGCTTCCAGACAGCCCAGCTGCATCCCCTTCCTCCTTCAAACCTAGTTCAAAGCCCTCTCAATGAGTTCTGCCAGTTCATAAGCTAAAATCCTTCTGCCCTTAACAGAGATGGAACCCATCCAGTTCCAGCAGGCCACGTGCCATAAAAGTTACCCCATGATCAAAGAACCCAAATTCTGCTGACGGCATAAACCTTTGAGCCACTTGTTGACAATCTGGGCTCTCCTATTCCTTTCATCATTTTTCTCTGCTACCAAAGGGACTAAGGAGAGGACTACCTGCTCTCCTGACCTATCAACCACTCAACCCAGTGCCCTAAAGTCCCTTTTAATTGCCCTGACACTCCTCTTTTCAATCTCATCACTGCCAGCCTGGACTATCAGCAGTGGGTAATATTCAGAAGGCTGAATAAGCCCAGGAAGCCTCTCAGTGATATCCCATACCTGGGTCCCAGGGAGGCAGCAGACCTCCCTGTGGGATGGGTCTGGTTGATATATGGGGCCCTCTGTTCCCCTCAGAAGGGAGTCACCCACTACCACTACCCTTCTCTTCTTTTTAGTGTCAGGGGTGGTGATCTGTCTAATGGGTGCAGTGTAATTGGGCC
>JAREIS010002848.1:0-10822 GCA_030060385.1 Muscicapa striata striata | reverse complement strand
AAAACAATCGCACGCCGCCATTTTGTACGGTAAAACTCCGCGCTGCTGTCTTTGCGCATGCGCGGGAGCCTCGTTATGTAAGGCTAACCAGTAATGCGCCATCTTGTACGGAATCACCGCGGCGCCGCCATGTTGTACGGAAAAACATAAACGCCGCCATCTTGCTACGGCAACCGCGAGCAGCCAAACCACCTCAACCCCTCAAATTTCACCGTTTCTCCCCCAAAATAAAACACACCGAGTTTATTTTTTGAAATCTTTTAATTTTTGGGGTTTCCCCATCCCCCTCAGCCCAAGGTGTTTTCCAGGGTCGTTTCAGGGTCTCCGAGGGCGTGGCCTGGGTGGAGCTGGGAGGGCTGAGGGGTTTTGGGTGAAAGGTTTGGCGGAGCGGGCCTGGAAAAAAAAAAAAAAAAATTAAAAAAATTTTTAAAAATTATAAAAATGGATTTTGGGGTGGGGTCACCCCTCGATATCAATTTTTGGGGTTTTTTTTGGGGGTTTTTGGTCACCTTTGGCCGCCAGGTTCAGGTGGTTCTTGAGGCGCCACTGGCGCCGCTCGGCCTCGTGCGTGGCCTGGGCCTCGCGCCACTCTGGGGGGGGTTGGGGGAGCCCCAAAATCAGTCTGGGACCCCCCAAAAACGGGTCAGGAACCCCAAAAATGAATTCGGGCACCCCGAAAATGGGTTGGGGGTCTCAACATGCCCGAAATTCCCTTCGAAATATCCCAAAATCCGCCCGAGTTTGAATAAAATTCACCCAAAATTCACCCAAAATTCGAATAAAATGCCCCAAAATTCACCTAAATCACCCCAAATTCCCCAAATTCCATAAATCTCACCCCAAATCTTCCCCAAAAATTTCCTAAATATCCCTCTCCAAAAAGCCCAAAATTCCATGAATTTACCCCAAAATTTCAGGATTTTGTCCCAAAAATTCCTCGAAAATCCCAAAATCTTGAGATTTCCCACAAAATCCCTTCAAAAAAAAAAAAGAAATTCCCAAATCCTCCCGAAAATTCCAGGAATTTTCTTCAAATCTTCCCACAAAAAATTTCCAAATTTTCCCAAAAAATCCCCAAATCCCAAAAAAAAAAAAAAAAAAAAATTAAAAGAAAAAAAAATTCGAATTTCACCCAAAATTTTCCCAAATTCCTTCCCAAAAATCCCATAAAAACCCCCAAATTTTCCAGGATTTTTTTTCCAAATTATTCTCCCCAAAAAACTCCCAAAATGTGAAAATTTTTGTACCCAAATTCTCCCAAAAAATCCCAAATCTCCTCCCAAAAACCCCAAAAATTTTCTAAAGAAACCCCAAAATTTTCCCGAAAAAATTCCCAAAAAAACTCCCCAAAATTCCCACAAAAAACCCCAAAATTTTCCCTAAAACGCCCTCCAAAAAAATCCCCAAATTTTACCAAAATCTCCCCCCAAAAACCCCAAATTTTTTCTAAAAAAATCCCCAAATTTTCCCTAAAATTCCCTCAAAAAAATCCTCAAGTTTTTTCCCAAATTCCTCCCAGAAACCCAAAAAATTTTCCCAAAAAATCCCAAAATTTTCCCTAAAAATCCCAGAAAAAAATCCCAAATTTTCCCCAAAATTCCCTCCAAAAAATCCCCAAATTTTCCCCAAAACTCCCTCAAAAAAAACCCCAAATTTCCAAAATCTCCTCCCAAAAACCCCCAAATTTTCCCCAAAAAAATCCCCAAAAAAACCCCAAAAATTCCCACAAAAAATCCCCAAATTTTCCCCAAAATTCCCTCCCAAAAATCCCCAAATTTTCCCAAAATCACTTTCCAAAAACTCCAAAAATTTTCTAAAAAAATCCATAAATTTTCCCTCAAAATCCCACAAAAAAATCCCCAAATTTTCCCAAAAATCCCCCCAAAAAATCCCCAAATTTTCCCAAAATTCCCTTTAAAAAACCCTCAAATTTTCCGAAAATCTCCTCCCAAAAACCCCAAAAATTTTCTAAAAAAATCCCAATATTTTCCCTAAAAAATTCCCAAAAAAACTCCCCAAAATTCCCACAAAAAACCCCAAAAATTTTCCCTAAAACTCCCTCGAAAAAAATCCCCAAATTTTCCCAAATTCCTCCCAAAAACCCCCAAAATTTTCCTTAAAATATCCCAAAAAACCCCCCAAAATTCCCACAAAAAATCCCCAAATTTTCTTCAAAATTCTCTCCAAAAATATCCCCAAATTTTCCCTAAATTTACCTCCCAAAAATCCCCAAATTTTCCCCAAATCTCCTCCCAAAAACCCCCAAAATTTTCCCAAAAAATCCCAAAATTTTCCCTCAAAATCCCACCAAAAAGTCCCAAATTTTTCCCAAAAAACCCTCCCAAAATCTCAAAAAAACCCCCAAAATTCCCTCAAAAAATCCCCAAATTTCCCCCAAAATTCCCTCCAAAAAACCCCCAAATTTCCCAAAATCTCCTCCCAAAACCCCCAAATTTTCCCCAAAAAATCCCCAAAAAAACCCCAAAATTCCCTCAAAAAATCCCCAAAATTTCCTAAAATTCCCTCAAAAAAAACCCCAAGTTTTTTCCCAAATTCCCCCAAAACCCCCAAATTTTTCCCCAAAAAATCCCAAAATTTTCCCTAAAACTCCACAAAAAATCCCCAAATTTTCCCCAAAAATCCCACCAAAAAATCCCCAAATTTTCCGCAAAATTCCCTCCCAAAAATCCCCAAATTTTCCCAAAATCTCCCCCCAAAAACCCCAAAACTTTCCCAAAAAACCCCAAAATTTTCCCAAAAAATCCCAAAATTTTCCCCCAAAAATCCCAAAACTTTCCCCAAAACTCCCTCCAAAAAAAAAATCCCCAAATTTCCCCCCAAAACCCCCCAAAAATTTCTCACCTTTTTTCAGCTGCTGGAAGACGCTGCCCTTTTTCGGGGGGGCGTGGCCGGGGGGCGTGGCCGGGGCGGGGGGGGGGAGGGGCCACGCCCAGCCGGGCCCGCAGGGCGGGGACCCGCAGCAGCCCCGTCTGCAGGAGGCTGAAGCTGTTCGACGTCAGCCAATAGGTGAACACGGCCTGCGGGGAGCGGCCAATCAGAAGGCGGGAAAGGGAGGCCACTTCCGGGTTGGGCAGGAAGCAGGAAGTGAAGCACTTCCGGGTTGGGCAGGAAGTGGGATGTGGGGAACTTCCGGGTTGGGCAGGAAGCGAGGCACTTCCGGGTTGGGCAGGAAGTGGGAAGTGGGGAACTTCCGGGTTGGGCAGGAAGCGAGGCACTTCCGGGTTGGGCAGGAAGTGGGAAACCTCTGGGTTGGGCAGGAAGCAGGAAGTGAGGCACTTCCGGGTTGGGCAGGAAGCAGGAAGTGAGGCACTTCCGGGTTGAGCAGGAAGCGGGAAGTTAGGCACTTCCGGGTTGGGCAGGAAGCGGAAAGTGAGGCACTTCCGGGTTTGGCAGGAAGCAGGAAGTGGGAAACTTCCGGGTTGTGCAGGAAGCAGGAAGTGAGGCACTTCCGGGTTGGGCAGGAAGCGAAAAGTGGGAAACTTCCGGGTTGGGCAGGAAGTGGAAAGTGGAAAACTTCCGGCTTGGGCAGGAAGTGGGAAGTGGGGAACTTCCGGCTGTGGCCGGAAGTAGGAAACTTCCGGGTTGGGCAGGAAGCAGGAAAGTAGGAAATTGCTGGGTTTGGTAGGAAGTGGGAAGTGGGAAACTTCCGGGTTGGGCAGGAAGCAGGAAGTGAGAATCTTCTGGGTTGGGCAGGAAGCAGGAAGTGAGAAACTTCCGGGTTGGGCAGGAAGTGGGAAGTGGGAAACTTCCGGGTTGGGCAGGAAGCAGGAAGTGAGAATCTTCTGGGTTTGGTAGGAAGCAGCAAGTGGGAAAATTTTGGGTTGGGCAGGAAGTGGGAAGTGGGAAACTTCCGGGTTGGGCAGGAAGTAGGAAGTGAGGCACTTCCGGGTTGGGCAGGAAGCGGGAAGTGGGAAACTTCCGGGTTGGGCAGGAAGCAGGAAGTGAGGCACTTCCGGGTTGGGCAGGAAGCAGGAACTGGGAAACTTCCGGGTTTGGCAGGAAGCAGGAAGTGGGGAACTTCCGGGTGTGGCCAGAAGTAGGAAATTGCCGGGTTGGGCACGAAGTAAGAAACTTCCGGGTTTGCCAGGAAGCAGGAAGGGGGAAACTTCCGGGTTCCACAGGAAGCGAGAAACTTCTGGGTTTAGACAAGAATAAGCTGGAAATTTGCGGATTGAGGTCACTTCCGGGTTCCAAAAGGAAACAGGAAGTGAAAAATTTCCAGATTTTATGAGGTCACATCCGGGTTTAGACAGGAAACAGGAAGCGGGAAACTAACACATTTTATGAGTAAAAGTGAGGTCACTTCCGGGTTTAGACCGGAAGCAGGAAGTGGGAAACTTCTGGATTTTATGGGTAAAAATGGGGTCACTTCCGGGTTTAGACAGGAAGCAGGAAGTCGGAAACTTCCGGTTTTGACAGGAATTGTGGGTAAAAATGAGATTTTTATTCAGGTTTAGAGAGGAAACAGGAAGTGGGGAACTTCCAGGTTGTGAAAGGGATTGTGGGTAAAAACGTCACTTCCGGGTTCAGACAGGAAGAAGGAAGTAAAAAACATTTTTTGCGTAAAAATGACGTCACTTCCGGGTTTAGAGTAGAAACCGGAAGGAAACTCCGGGTTTCGAAAGGGATTGTGGGTAAAAACGTCACTTCCGGGTTTAGACCGGAAGAAGGAAGTAGAAAACATTTTTTGCATAAAAATGACGTCACTTCCGGGTTTAGAGAAGAAACCAGAAGGAAACCCCGCGTTTTGAAAGGGATTGTGGGTAAAAACGTCACTTCCGGGTTTAGACCGGAAACAGGAAGTAAAAAACATTTTTTGCGTAAAAATGACGTCACTTCCGGGTTTAGAGTAGAAACCGGAAGGAAACCCCGCGTTTTGAAAAGGATTGTGGGTAAAAACGTCACTTCCGGGTTTAGACCGGAAACAGGAAGTGGGGAACTTCCAGGTTTTGAAAGGGATTGTGCGTAAAAACGTCACTTCCGGGTTTAGACCGGAAGAAGGAAGTAGAAAACATTTTTCGCGCAAAAAGGACGTCACTTCCGGGTTTAGAGAAGAAACCGGAAGGAAACTCCGGGTTTTGAAAAGGATTGTGGGTAAAGACGTCACTTCCGGGTTTAAACCGGAAGCAGGAAGTAGAAAACATTTTTTGCATAAAAACGAGGTCACTTCCGGGTTTAGAGAACAAATCGGAAGGAAACTCCGGGTTTTGAAAAGGATTGTGGGTAAAAACGTCACTTCCAGATTTAAACCGGAAACAGGAAGTAAAAACCATTTTTTGCGTAAAAACGAGGTCACTTCCGGGTTTAGAGAAGAAACCGGAAGGAAACTCCGAGTTTTGAAAGGGATTGTGGGTAAAAATGTCACTTCCGGGTTTAGACCGGAAGAAGGAAGTAAAAAACGTCTTTTGCGTAAAAATGACGTCACTTCCGGGTTTAGAGAAGAAACCGGAAGGAAACCCCGCGTTTTGAAAGGGATTGTGGGTAAAAACGTCACTTCCGGGTTTAGACCGGAAGCAGGAAGTAGAAAACATTTTTTGCGTAAAAATGACGTCACTTCCGGTGTTAGAGAAAAAACCGGAAGAAAACTCCGAGTTTTGAAAAGGATTGTGGGTAAAAACGTCACTTCCGGGTTCAGACCGGAAGAAGGAAGTAGAAAACATTTTTTGTGTAAAAATGACGTCACTTCCGGGTTTAGAGAAGAAACCGGAAGGAAACTCTGAGTTTTGAAAAGGATTGTGGGTAAAAACGTCACTTCCGGGTTTAATCCGGAAACAGGAAGTGGGGAACTTCCAGGTTTTGAAAGGGATTGTGGGTAAAAACGTCACTTCCGGGTTTAGACCGGAAACAGGAAGTAAAAAACATTTTCTGCCTAAAAATGAGGTCACTTCCGGGTTTAGAGAAAAAACCAGAAGGAAACTCCGGGTTTTGAAAAGGATTGTGGGTAAAACCGTCACTTCCAGGTTTAGACCGGAAGCAGGAAGTAAAAAACATTTTTTTGCGTAAAAATGACGTCACTTCCGGGTTTAGACCGGAAACAGGAAGTGGGGAACTTCCGGATTTTGAAAGGAAACAGGAAATGAGGAAATTCCCCTCCATTTTTGATTTTAACGCCGCTTCCCCTTTAAGCCAAGCCCCTCCCCCCTTCCCCCCCGGCCGCCATCTTGTCACTCACGGTGGGGAAGTGCAGGATGAAGGGCAGGAAGAGCAGGGGCAGGAACCGCAGGATTTGACGGACAGGCCCCGCCCCCGGCGCGGCCACGCCCGTCTCCGCCCCCAGCTGGGATTGGACAGAGCCCGGTTAGGCCACGCCCCCCTCATTTGCATATCAAGCCACGCCCCCTTTTCCCCATTCAAACCCACCCCTCAAAATTCGCGTTTTTTAACCAAAATTTTCCTTTTTTTCCCAAAATTTCCATTCTCACCCTCCCCCCCAATTTTCACTTTTTTCACCCAAATTTTTTTCCCAAAATTCCCATTTTTTTTTTAACCAAAATCCCAGAATTTACCCCAACCCCAAATTTCCCCCTAAAATTCCAAATATTTCCCCCAAATCCTTTTTTCCCCAAAAATCCAATTTTTTTCCCCCAAAAAAATCCCAATTTTTATCCAAAAAACCCCCATTCTTTTCCCCTTAAAAATCCCAATTTTTTCCCCCAAAAAATCCATTTTCCCCCAAAAATACCAATTTTTTATCCCAAAAATCCAATTTTTTCCCCCAAAAAATTCCCATTTTTATCCAAAAAACCCCCAATTTTTCCCCTTAAAAATCTAAATTTTTTCCCCATTTTTCCCCCAAAAATCCCAATTTTTACCAAAAAAAAAATCCCAATTTTCCTCCTTAAAAATCCCATTTTTTTGCCCATTTTTCCCCTTAAAAATCCCATTTTTTCTCCCAAAATCCCCATTTTTCCCCCAAATTTTTTTTCTCAAAAATCCCATTTTTTGCCCAAAACCCCCATTTTTTTCCCCAAAAAACCCAATTTTTATCCAAAAAAATCCCAATTATTCCCCTTAAAAATTCCAGTTTTTCCCCAAAAAAAATCACACTTTTATCCCCAAAAAAATCCTAAATTTTTTCTAAAAAAATCCCAATTTTTATCCAAAAACCCCCCAATTTTCCCCTTAAAAATCTGAATTTTCCCCCTTAAAAACCCAAATTTTTCCTCTTAAAAATCCCATTTTTTTCCCTTTTTTCCCCCATAAAAATCCCATTTCCCCCCCCAAAAATTCCCATTTTTCCATCATATTTTTTTTCCCAAAACCCTCATTTTTTCCCCCAAAAAATCCCATTTTTAATCCGAAAAAAAATCTAAATTTTTCCCCATTTTTCCCTCTAAAATCCCCATTTTTTGACCTAAAATCCCCATTTTTTTTCCTTCCAAATTCTCCTTTTTTCCCCCACCTCCCATTTTTGCCCAAAATCTTCATTTTTCCCCCCAAAAAATCCAAATTTTTTCCCCCCAAAAAATCCCAATTTTTATCCAAAAACCCCCAATTTTCCCCCTTAAAAATCTGAATTTTCCCCCTTAAAAACCCAAATTTTTCCTCTTAAAAATCCCATTTTTTCCCCTTTTTTTCCCCATAACAATCCCATTTCCCCCCCCAAAAATTCCCATTTTTCCATCATATTTTTTTTCCCAAAACCCTCATTTTTTCCCCCAAAAAATCCCATTTTTAATCCGAAAAAAAATCTAATTTTTTCCCCATTTTTCCCTCTAAAATCCCCATTTTTTGACCTAAAATCCCCTTTTTTTTCACCTAAAACCCCCATTTTTTTTCCTTCCAAATTCTCCTTTTTTTCCCCCACCTCCCATTTTTGCCCAAAATCTTCATTTTTCCCCCCAAAAAATCCAAATTTTTTCCCCCCAAAAACTCCCAATTTTTATCCAAAAAACCTCCAATTTTTCCCCTTAAAAATCTGAATTTTCCCCCTAAAAATCCCAAATTTTTCCTCTTAAAAATCCCATTTTTTCTCCTTTTTTTCCCCATAAAAATCCCATTTCCATTTTTCCATCATATTTTTTTTTCCCAAAACCTTCATTTTTCCCCCAAAAAATCCCATTTTTAATCCCAAAAAAAATCTAATTTTTTCCTCATTTTTCCCTCTAAAACCCCCATTTTTTCACCTAAAATCCCCATTTTTTTTGCTTCCACCTCCTCCTTTTTTCCCCCACCTCCCATTTTTGCCCAAAATCTTCATTTTTTCCCCCAAACCTCCAGCACGAGCCAGGTGGAGCCGGTGACGAGCAGGGGCAGAACAAACAGAGGGTCGGGGGCGGCCAAATTGGGGAACCAGGCCAGGCCCCCCTTTAATAACCCCGGCACTGGAGCAGCAGCCATGCCCTGCAGGGCCAGGAAAAACGACACAAACAGGGGGGTCTGGCACCCCCCAAAATTAGGAAACATTAAAAAAAATTTTTGGGAATTTTTTGGAATTTTTTCAGATTTTTTAC
The DNA here is from genome assembly GCA_030060385.1 of Muscicapa striata striata. Taxonomy (NCBI): domain Eukaryota; kingdom Metazoa; phylum Chordata; class Aves; order Passeriformes; family Muscicapidae; genus Muscicapa; species Muscicapa striata. Next base: position 2,348 of record JAREIS010002848.1, on the reverse strand, counting down.
GGAATTTTATTCAGATTTTTAATGGATTTTTTGTGATTTTTTTTTAGATTTTTTTCGCGATTTTTTTGGATTTTTTTGCCAATTTTAAGCCACTTTTTTAGTGATTTTTTTGTGATTTTTTGAAGATTTTTTTGGATTTTTTGTGAATTTTTTCAGATTTTTTGTGAATTTTTTCAGGAATTTTTGGAGCATTTTTCGGGACTTTTTTAGGGATTTTTTGTGAATTTTTGGAAATTTTTTGGGATTTTTTTTGGCATTTTTTTGGATTTTTGTGTGAATTTTTTGGGCTTTTCTGGAGAATTTTTTAGTGAATTTTTGGGGCATTTTTTGGGATTTTTTTGTGAATTTTTTGGGGAATTTTTGGCCCCAAATTGGGGAACCAGGCCAGGCCCCCCTTTAATAACCCCGGCACTGGAGCAGCAGCCATGCCCTGCAGGGCCAGGAAAAACGACACAAACAGGGGGGGCTGGAACCCCCCAAAATCAAAAAACATTCCAGGAAAAGTCAGAAAAAATTTGGGAATTTTTTGGGGATTTTGGGATTTTTTACGGAATTTTTTTCGGATTTTTTTGCGATTTTTTGTGATTTTTTTCTGATTTTTTCGGAATTTTTTCAGATTTTTTTGGCCATTTTTAATCCACTTTTTTAGTGACTTTTTGTGATTTTTTTGAAGATTTTTTTGGGATTTTTTGTGAATTTTTTAGGGATTTTTTGTGAATTTTTTAAGGAATTTTTGGGGCATTTTTAGGGATTTTTTGTGAATTTTCTGGAAATTTTTTGGGATTTTTTGGGGATTTTTTTTTTATTGGGGAACCAGGCCAGGCCCCCTTTAATAACCCCGGCACTGGAGCAGCAGCCATGCCCTGCAGGGCCAGGAAAAACGACACAAACAGGGGGGGCTGGCACCCCCCAAAATGAGCAAACATTAAAAAAAATTTTGGGAATTTTTTGGGGATTTTTGGGAATTTTTTGAGATTTTTTTTCTGATTTTTTCAGGATTTTTTTGCGATTTTTTTCAGATTTTTTCGCGATTTTTTTTGCAATTTTTTTCAAGGTTTTTTTGTCATTTTTATATCTAAGATTGCCTGAAACTTAAAGAATGTTTGTGAATTTTTTGTGAATTTTTGGAATTTTTTTGGATTTTTTACAGAACTTTTTTCAGATTTTTTTGTGATTTTTTTACCAATATTTTTGCCATTTTTATGCCACTTTTTTCAGATTTTTTTTTTATTTTTTGTGAATTTTTTAGGAATTTTTAAGAAATTTTTGGATGAACTTTTCACGAATTTTTGGGGAATTTTTTTCAGATTTTTTGTGATTTTTTTGAAGATTTTTGTGAACTTTTTGTGAATTTTTGGTGAGTTTTTTTGGCATTTTTGGGAATTTTTTTGGATTTTTTCCAGATTTTCTGGAGATTTTTGGGGATTTTTTTTGTGTATTTTTTAGGAATTTTTGACAAATTTTTTCGGATTTTTTTGTGAATTTTTGGGGGATTTTTTGGGATTTTTTGTGAATTTTTTGGGAATTTTTGGCCCCAAATTGGGGAACCAGGCCAGGCCCCCCTTTAATAACCCCGGCACTGGAGCAGCAGCCATGCCCTGCAGGGCCAGGAAAAACGACACAAACAGGGGGGGCTGGCACCCCCCAAAATCAAAAAACATTCCAAAAAAAATTTGGGAATTTTTGGAATTTTTTAGGATTTTTTACGGAATTTTATTCGGATTTTTTTGCGATTTTTTGTGATTTTTTTTAGACTTTTTTCACAATTTTTTTGGATTTTTTTGCCATTTTTAAGCCACTTTTTTAGTGATTTTTTTGTGATTTTTTGGGATTTTTTGTGAATTTTTTGGGGATTTTTTTGACATTTTCTGGGATTTTTTACGGAATTTTATTCGGATTTTTTACGGATTTTTTGTGAATTTTTTCTGATTTTTTCGCGATTTTTTTGGATTTTTTTTTGCCAATTTTAAGCCACTTTTTTAGTGACTTTTTTGTGGATTTTTTGAAGATTTTTTGAGATTTTTTTGTGAAATTTTTTTGGCTTTTTTTTTGATTTTTTGTGAATTTTTTGGGATTTTTTGTGAATTTTTGGAATTTTTTTGGGATTTTTTGGGAATTTTTTCAGATTTTTTTGCCATTTTTAAGCCACTTTTTAAATGATTTTTTGTGATTTTTTTTAAGATTTTTTGGGATTTTTGTGAATTTTTTCGGATTTTTTGTGAATTTTTTAAGGAATTTTTGGGGCATTTCTAGGGATTTTTTGTGAATTTTCGGGAATTTTTGGGGATTTTTTGGGGATTTTTTTAGGATTTTTTTGCCATTTTTAAGCCACATTTTTAGTGATTTTT
>JAREIS010002844.1:0-10529 GCA_030060385.1 Muscicapa striata striata | reverse complement strand
CCACTTTTGTAATATCCATTTAGAGGAGGCTTTTGGCACTCCATGAACAGCCAGGGTTCTCGGTGGTGGCAGTATTAGTCTGGGCGAAATCCTGATTCCTTCGGAATTTGAGGTTTCAGACGACAAGTCTCAGGCCAAGGGCCCTGATTATGAACATTGGCAATTTTCCCTCTGAAAAAAACCACACCCTCCCAGTTTCTTAATACCATTTAGGAGGAAGATACAGTCTCTTCAAAAGTAGCCAGGGTTCTAACTGGTGGCATTTTTAGTCTAGGAGAAATCCTGATCCATTCGGAATTTGAGCTGTCAGGCGCCCAGTTTTAGGCCAATTATCCTGGATATGAACACTGGCCATTTTCCCTCGGAAAAAAACCACACCCCCCCAGTTTCTTAATTCTAGTTTGGAGGTAGTGTTGGTCTCTCCAATAGTAGCCAGGATTCTATGTGGTGGGATCTTTAATATGGGAGAAATCCTGATCCGTTCGGAATTTGAGCTGTCAGACGCCCCGTCTCAGGCCAGTTATTCTGGATATGAACACTGGCCATTTTCCCTCGGATAAAAAACACACCCTCCCAGTTTCTTTATACCAGTTTGGAGGTAGTGTTGGTCACTCCAATAGTAGCCAGGGTTCTCAGTGGTGGCATCATTAGTCTGGGAGAAATCCTGATCCATTCCGAATTTTAGCTGTCAAACGTCCAGTCTCACGCCAATTACCCTGGATACGATCATTGGCCAATTTCCCGCTGAAAAAAACCAAACCCTCCCAGTTTCTTAATACCAGTTTGGAGGAAGACATGTTATCTGCAACAGGAGATAAGGTTCTAAGGGGTGACATCTTTAGTCTGGGAGAAATCCTGATCCTTTCGGAATTTTAACTGTCAGACACCCAGTCTCAGGCCAATTGCCCTTGCTACGAACATGGGCCATTTTGCCTCCGAAAAAAACCACACCCTCCTAGTTTCTTAACACCAGTTTGGAGGTAGTGTTGGTCTCTCCAAAAGTAACCAGGCTTCTAACTGCCGGCATTTTTAGTCTGCGAGAACACATTAGGTTTGGAATTTTAGCCTGCCGAAGCCCAGTCTCAGGACCATGCCCCTGCATGCAACGAAGGGCCTATTTCTCTGTGAAATAAAGATCACTTCACCACTTTTGTAATATCGATTTAGAGGACACTTTTGGCACTCCATGAACAGCCAGGGTTCTCGGTGGTGGCAGTTTTAGTCTGGGAGAAATCCTGATTCCTTCGGAATTTGAGGTTTCAGACGACCAGTCTCAGGCCAAGGGCCCTGGATATGAACATTAGCAATTTTCCTTCTGAAAAAAACCACACCCTCCCAGTTTCTTAAAAGCAGTTTTTAGGAAGTCATTTTATCTCCAAAAGTAGCCAGGATTCTAAGTGGCGGCAGCTGGAGTGTGGGAGAAATCCTGTTCATTTCGGAATTTTAGATGTCAGGCACCCAGTCTCAGGCCAAGGTCCCTGGATAAGAACACATGCCATTTTCCCTCTGAAAAAAACCACACCCTCCCAGTTTCTTTATACCAGTTTGGAGGTTGTGTTGGTCACTCCAATAGTAGCCAGGGTTCTCAGTGGTGGCATCTTTAGTCTAGGAGAAATCCTGATCCATTCCGAATTTTAGCTGTCAGACGCCCAGTCTCAGGCCAATTACCCTGGATACGATCATTGGCCAATTTCCCGCTGAAAAAAAACACACCCTCCCAGTTTCTAAATACCAGTTTGGAGGAAGGCATTTTATCCGCAAAAGGAGCTAAGGTTTTAAGGGGTGGCATTTTTAGTCTGGGAGAAATCCTGATCCTTTCGGAATTTTAGACGTCAGACACCCAGTCTCAGGCCAAGGTCCCTGGATAAGAACATTGGCCATTTTCCCTCTGAAAAAAACCACACCCTCCCAGTTTCTTAATACCAGTTTGGAGGTAGTGTTTGTCTCTCCAATAGTAGCCGGGATTCTGAGTGGTGGGATTTTTAATCTGGGAGAAATCCTGATCCCTTCGGAATTTTAGCTGTCAGATGCCCAGTCTCAGGCCAATTATCCTGGATATGAACACTGGCCATTTTCCCTCTGAAAAAAACCACTCCCTTCCAGTTTTTTAAAAGCAGTTTTTAGGAAGTCATTTTATCTCCAAAAGAACCCAGTATTCTAAGGAGTGGCATCTTTAGTCTGGGAGAAATCCTGATCCATTCCGAATTTTAGCTGTCAGACGCCCAGTCTCAGGCCAATTACCCTGGATACGATCATTGGCCAATTTCCTGCTGAAAAAAACCACACCCCTCCCAGTTTCTTAATACCAGTTTGGAGGAAGACATTTTATCTGCAACAGGAGCGAAGGCTCTAAGGGGTGGCATCTTTAGTCTGGGAGAAATCCTGATCCTTTCGGATTTTTAAGTGTCAGACACCCAGTCTCTGGCCAATTGCCCTTATACGAACATGGGCCATTTTCCCTCTGAAAAAAACTACACCCTCCCAGTTTCTTAATACCAGTTTGGAGGTAGTGTTGGTCTCTCCAAAAGCAACCAGGCTTCTAACTGCTGGCATTTTTAGAATGCGAGAAAACATTACGTTTGGATTTTTAGCACGCCAAAGCCCAGTCTCAGGACCATGCCCCTGCATGCAAAGAAGGGCCTATTTCACTGTGAAATAAAGATCACTTCACCACTTTTGTAATATCCATTTAGAGGAGGCTTTTGGCACTCCATGAACAGCCAGGATTCTCAGTGGAGGCAGTTTTAGTCTGGGAGAAATCCTGATTCCTTCGGAATTTGAGGTTTCAGACGCCCAGTCTCAGGCCAAGGGCCCTGGATATGAACACTGGCAATTTCCCTTCTGAAAAAAACCACACCCTCCGAGTTTCTTTATACAAGTTTGGAGGTAGTGTTGGTCACTCCAAAGTAGCCAGGGTTCTCAGGGTTCTCCCATCTTCAGTCTGGTAGATATCCTGATCCCTTCGGAATTTTTGATTTCAGACGACCAGTCCCAGGCCCATTGCCTTGGACACGAACATAGGCCATTTTCACTCTGAAAAAAACCACACCCTCCCAGTTTCTTAATACCAGTTTGGAGGAAGACATTTTATCTGCAACAGGAGCTAAGGTTCTAAGTGGTGGCGTCTTTAGTCTGGGAGAAATCCTGATTCCTTCGGAATTTTAACTGTCAGACACCCAGTCTCAGGCCAATTGCCCTTGCTACGAACATGGGCCATTTTCCCTCTGAAAAAACCACACCCTCCCAGTCTCTTAAGACCGGATTTGAGGTAGTGTTGGTCTCTCCAAAAATATCTGGGCTTCTAACTGCTGGAATCTTTCGTCTGCGAGAAAATATTAGGTTTTTAATTTTAGCAGGCCGAAGCCCAGTCTCAAGACCATGCCCCTGCATGCAAAGAAGGGCCTATTTCTCTGTGAAATAAAGATCACTTCACCCCTTTTGTAGTATCCATTTAGAGGAGAACTTTGGCACTCCATGAACAGCCAGGGTTCTCAGTGGTGTCAGATTTAGTCTGGGAGAAATCCTGATTCCTTCGGAATTTGAGGTTTCAGACGACCAGTCTCAGGCCAAGGGCCCTGATTATGAACATTGGCAATTTTCCCTCTGAAAAAAACCACACCCTCCCAGTTTCTTAATACCATTTAGGAGGAAGATACAGTCTCTTCAAAAGTAGCCAGGGTTCTAACTGGTGGCATCTTTAGTCTAGGAGAAATCCTGATCCATTCGGAATTTGAGATGTCAGGCGCCCAGTCTCAGGCCAATTATCCTGGATATGAACACTGGCCATTTTCCCTCGGAAAAAAACCACACCCTCCCAGTTTCTTAATTCTAGTTTGGAGGTAGTGTTGGTCTCTCCAATAGTAGCCAGGATTCTATGTGGTGGGATCTTTAATATGGGAGAAATCTTGATCCCTTCGGAATTTTAGCTGTCAGACGCCCAGTCTCAGGCCAGTTATGCTGGATATGAACACTGGCCATTTTCCCTCTGATAAAAAACACACCCTCCCAGTTTCTTTATACCAGTTTGGAGGTAGTGTTGGTCACTACAATAGTAGCCAGGGTTCTCAGTGGTGGCATCATTAGTCTGGGAGAAATCCTGATCCATTCCGAATTTTAGCTGTCAGACGCGCAGTCTCAGGCCAATTACCCTGGATACGATCATTGGCCAATTTCCCGCTGGAAAAAACCACACCCTCCCAGTTTCTTAATACCAGTTTGGAGGAAGACATTTTATCTGCAACAGGAGCTAAGCTTCTAAGTGGTGGCATCTTTAGTCTGGAAGAAATCCTGATCCTTTCGGAATTTTAGCTGTCATACACCCAGTCTCAGGACAATTCTCCTTGCTATGAACATGGGCCATTTTCCCTCTGAAAAAAACCACACCCTCCCAGTTTCTTAATTCCAGTGTGGAGGTAGTGTTGGTCTCTCCAAAAGTAACCAGGCTTCTAACTGCTGGCATTTTTAGTCTGCGAGAAAACATTAGGTTTGGAATTTTCGCACGCCAAAGCCCAGTCTCAGGACCATGCCCCTGCATGCAAGGAAGGAACTATTTCACTGTGAAATAAAGATCACTTCACCACTTTTGTAATATCCATTTAGAGGAGGATTTTGGCACTCCATGAACAGCCAGGGTTCTCAGTGGTGGCAGTATTAGTCTGGGAGAAATCCTGATTTCTTCGGAATTTGAGGTTTCAGACGACCAGTCTCGGGCCAAAGGCCCTGGATATGAACATTGGCAATTTTCCCTCTTTGTAAAACCACACCCTTCCAATTTCTTAATACCATTTAGGAGGAAGAGACAGTCTCTTCAAAAGTAGCCAGGGCTCCAACTGGTGGCATCTTTAGTCTAGGAGAAATCCTGATCCCTTCGGAATTTGAGCTGTCAGACGCCCAGTCTCAGGCCAATTATCCTGGATATGAACACTGGCCATTTTCCCTCTGAAGAAAAACACACCCTCCCAGTTTCTTAAAAGCAGTTTTTAGGAAGATATTGTATCTCCAAAAGTAGCCAGGATTCTAAGTGGTGGCATCTTTTGGCTGGGTGAAATCCTGATAATTTCGGAATTTTAGATTTCAGACACCCAGTCTCAGGCCAAGGTCCCTGGATAAGAGCACATGCCATTTTCCCTCTGAAAAAAACCACACCCTCCCAGTTTCTTTATACCAGTTTGGAGGTAGTGTTGGTCACTCCAAAGTAGCCAGGGTTCTCTGGGTTCTCCCATCTTCAGTCTGGTAGATATCCTTATCCCTTCGGAATTTTAGATTTCAGACGACCAGTCCCAGGCCCATTGCCTTGGTCACGAACATAGGCCATTTTCGCTCTGAAAAAAACCACACCCTCCCAGTTTCTCAATACCAGTTTGGAGGTAGTGTTGGTCTCTCCAATAGTAGCCAGGATTCTAAGTGGTGGGATCTTTAGTCTGGGAGAAATCCTGATCCCTTCAGAATTTTAGCTGTCAGACGCCCAGTCTCAGGCCAAATATCCTGGATATGAACACTGGCCATTTTCCCTCGGAAAAAAAACACACCCTCCCAGTTTCTTAAAAGCAGTTTTTAGGAAGTCATTGTATCTCCAAAAGTAGCCAGGATTCTAAGTGATGGCATATTTAGTCTGGGAGAAATCCTGACCCATTCCGAATTTTAGCTCTCAGACGCCCAGTATCAGGCCAATTACCCTTGCTACGAACATGGGCCATTTTCCCTTTGAAAAAAACACACCCTCCCAGTTTCTTAATACCGGATTGGAGGTAGTGTTAGTCTCTGCAAAAGTATCTGAGCTTCTAACTGCTGGCCTCTTTTGTCTGCGATAAAACATTAGGTTTTTAATTTTAGCAGGCCGAAGCCCAGTCTCAGGACCATGCCCCTGCATGCATAGAAGGGCCTATTTCTCTGTGAAATAAAGATCACTTCACCACTTTTGTAGTATCCATTTAGAGGAGGCTTTTGGCACTCCATGAACAGCCAGGATTCTCGGTGGTGGCAGTTTTAGTCTGGGACAAGTCCTGATTCCTTCGAATTTGAGGTTTCAGACGACCAGTCTCAGGCCAATTATCCTGGATATGAACACTGGCCATTTTCCCTCGGAAAAAAAACACACCCTCCCAGTTTATTAAAAGCAGTTTTTAGGAAGATATTGTATCTCCAAAAGTAGCCAGGATTCTAAGTGGTGGCATCTTTTGTCTGGGTGAAATCCTGATAATTTCGGAATTTTAGATTTCAGACACCCAGTCTCAGGCCAAGGTCCTGGATAAGAGCACATGCCATTTTCCCTCTGAAAAAAACCACACCCTCCCAGCTTCTTTATGCAAGTTTGGAGGTAGTGTTGGTCACTCCAAAGTAGCCAGGGTTCTCTGGTTTCTCCCATCTTCAGTCTGGTAGATATCCTGATCCCTTCGAATTTTGATTTCCTGGTCAGAACATAGGCCAGTCCCAGGCCCAGTTTGCCTTGGACACGAACTGGGAGAAATCCTAGGCCATTTTCGCTCTGAAAAAAAACACACCTCCCACTTTCTTAAAAGCAGTTTTTAGGAAGTCATTGTATCTCCAAAAGTAGCCAGGATTCTAAGTGATGGCATATTTAGTCTGGGAGAAATCCTGACCCATTCCGAATTTTAGCTCTCAGACGCCCAGTATCAGGCCAATTACCCTTGCTACGAACATGGGCCATTTTCCCTTTGAAAAAAACCACACCCTCCCAGTTTCTTAATACCGGATTGGAGGTAGTGTTAGTCTCTGCAAAAGTATCTGAGCTTCTAACTGCTGGCCTCTTTTGTCTGCGATAAAACATTAGGTTTTTAATTTTAGCAGGCCGAAGCCCAGTCTCAGGACCATGCCCCTGCATGCAAAGAAGGGCCTATTTCTCTGTGAAATAAAGATCACTTCACCACTTTTGTAGTATCCATTTAGAGGAGGCTTTTGGCACTCCATGAACAGCCAGGATTCTCGGTGGTGGCAGTTTTAGTCTGGGACAAGTCCTGATTCCTTCGGAATTTGAGGTTTCAGACGACCAGTCTCAGGCCAATTATCCTGGATATGAACACTGGCCATTTTCCCTCGGAAAAAAAACACACCCTCCCAGTTTATTAAAAGCAGTTTTTAGGAAGATATTGTATCTCCAAAAGTAGCCAGGATTCTAAGTGGTGGCATCTTTTGTCTGGGTGAAATCCTGATAATTTCGGAATTTTAGATTTCAGACACCCAGTCTCAGGCCAAGGTCCCTGGATAAGAGCACATGCCATTTTCACTCTGAAAAATACCACACCCTCCCAGCTTCTTTATGCAAGTTTGGAGGTAGTGTTGGTCACTCCAAAGTAGCCAGGGTTCTCTGGTTTCTCCCATCTTCAGTCTGGTAGATATCCTGATCCCTTCGGAATTTTTGATTTCAGACGACCAGTCCCAGGCCCATTGCCTTGGACACGAACATAGGCCATTTTCGCTCTGAAAAAAACCACACCCTCCCACTTTCTTAATACCAGTTTGGAGGAAGACATTTTATCTGCAATAGGAGCTAAGGTTCTAAGTGATGGCGTGTTTAGTCTGGGAGAAATTCTAATTCTTTCGGAATTTCAACTATCAGACACCCAGTCTCAGGCCAATTCTCCTTGCTACGAACATGGGCCATTTTCCCTATGAAAAAAACCACACCCTCCCAGTTTCTTAATACCGGATTGGAGGTAGTGTTAGTCTCTCCAAAAGTATCTGAGCTTCTAACTGCTGGCATCTTTTGTCTGCGATAAAACATTAGGTTTTTAATTTTAGCAGGCCGAAGCCCGGTCTCAGGACCATGCCCCTGCATGCAAAGAAGGGGCTATTTCTCTGTGAAATAAAGATCACTTCACCACTTATGTAGTAACCATTTAGAGGAGGCTTTTGGCACTCCATGAACAGCCAGGGTTCTCGGTGGTGGCAGTTTTAGTCTGGGAGAAATCCTGATTCCTTTGGAATTTGAGGTTTCAGACGACCAGTCTCAGGACGGGGGCCCTGGATATGAACATGGGCCATTTTCCCGCTGAAAAAAAGCACACCCTCCCAATTTCTTAATACCATTTAGGAGGAAGACACAGTCTCTTCAAAAGTAGCCAGGGTACTAACTGGTGGCATCTTTAATCTAGAAGAAATCCTGATCCATTCGGAATTTGAGCTGTCAGACGCCCAGTCTCAGGCCAAGGTCCCAGGAAAGGAACATTGGCCAATTTCCCTCTAAAAAACACTGCACCCTCCCAGTTTCTAAATTCCACTTTGGAGGTAGTGTTGGTCTCTCCAATAGTAGCCAGGATTCTAAGTGGTGGGACCTTTCATCAGGGAGAAATCCTGATCCCTTCGGAATTTGAGCTGTCAGACGCCCAGTCTCAGGCCAATTATCCTGGATATGAACACTGGCCATTTTCCCTCTGAAAAAAAAACACACCCTCCCAGTTTCTTAAAAGCAGTTTTTCGGAAGTCATTGTATCTCCAAAACTAGCCAGGATACTAAGTGGTGGCTTCTTTAGTCTGGGAGAAAACCTGATCATTTCGGAATTTTAGATGTCAGACACGCAGTCTCAGGCCAAGGTCCCTGGATGAGAACATTGGCCATTTTCCCTCTGAAAAAAACCACACCCTCCCAGTTTCTTTATACCAGTTTGGAGGTAGTGTTGGTCACTCCAATAATAGCCAGGGTTCTCAGAGGTGGCATCTTTAGTCTAGGAGAAATCCTGATCCATTCCAAATTTTAGCTGTCAGACCCCCAGTCTCAGGCCAATTACCCTGGATACGAACATGGCCATTTTCCCTCTGGAAAGAACCACACCCTCCCAGTTTCTTAATACCAGTTTTGAGGTAGTGTTGGTCTCTCCAAAGGAAACCAAGGCTTCTAACTGCTGGCATTTTTAGTCTGCGAGAAAACTTTAGGTTTGGAATTTTAGCACGCCGACGCCCAGTCTCAGGACCGTGCCCCTGCATGCAACGAAGGGCCTATTTCTCTGTGAAATAAAGATCACTTCACCACTTTTGTAATATCCATTTAGAGGAGGATTTTCGCACTCCATGAACAGCCAGGGTTCTTAGTGGTGCCAGTATTAGTATGGGAGAAATCCTGATTCTTTCGGAATTTTAACTGTCAGACACCCAGTCTCAGGCCAATTGCCCTTGCTACGAACATGGGCCATTTTCCCTCTGTGTAAAACCACACCGTCCCCGTTTCTTAATACCGGATTGGAGGTAATGTTGGTCTCTCCAAATGTATCTGGGCTTCTAGCTGCTGGCATCTTTTGTCTGCGAGAAAACATTAGGTTTTTTATTTTAGTAGGCTGAACCCCAGTCTCAGGACCATGCCCCTGCATTCAAAGAAGGGCCTATTTCTCTGTGAAATAGAGATCACTTCACCCCTTTTGTAGTATCCATTTAGAGGAGAATTTTGGCACTCCATGAACAGCCAGGATTCTCAGTGGTGGCAGTTTTAGTCTGGGAGTAATCCTGATTCCTTCGGAATTTGAGGTTTCAGACGACCAGTCTCAGGCCAAGGGCCCTGGATATGAACATTGGCATTTTTCCCTCTGAAAAAAAGCACACCCTCCCAGTTTCTTAATCTCATTTAGGAGGAAGATACAGTCTCTTCAAAAGTAGCCAGGGTTCTAACTGGTGGCATATTTAGTCTAGGAGAAATGCTAAACCATTCGGAATTTGAGCTGTCAGACACCCAGTCTCAAACCAAGGTCCCTGGATAAGAACATTGGCCATTTTCATTCTCAAAAAAACCACAACATCCCAGTTTCTTAATTCTAGTTTGGAGGTAGTGTTGGTCTCTCCAAAAGTAACCAGGCTTCTAACTGCTGGCATTTTTAGTCTGCGAGAAAACATTAGATTTTTAATTTTAGCACGCAGAAGCCCAGTCTCAGGACCATGCCCCTGCATGCAACGAAGAGCTTATTTCTCTGTGAAATAAAGATCACTTCACCACTTTTGTAATGTCCATTTAGAGGAGGCTTTTGGCACTCCATGAACAGCCAGGGTTCTCAGTGGTGGCAGTATTAGTCTGGGCGAAATCCTGATTCCTTCGGAATTTGAGGTTTCAGACGACACGTCTCAGGCCGAGGGCCCTGATTATGAACATTGGCAATTTTCCCTCTGAAAAAAACCACACCCTCCCAGTTTCTTAATACCATTTAGGAGGAAGATACAGTCTCTTCAAAAGTAGCCAGGGCTCTAACTGGTGGCATCTTTAGTCTAGGAGAAATCCTGATCCATACGGAATTTGAGCTGTCAGACGCCCAGTCTCAGGCCAAGGTCCCTGGAAAGGAACATTGGCCAATTTCCCTCTGAAAAACCACACCCTCCCAGTTTCTTAATTCCAGTTTGGAGGTAGTGTTGGTCTCTCCAAAAGTAACCAGGCTTCTAACTGCTGGCATTTTTAGTCTGCGAGAAAACATTTGGTCTGGAAATTTAGCACACCAAAGCCCAGTCTCAGGACCATGCAACTGCATGCATCGAGGGGCTTATTTCTCTGTGAAATAAAGGTCACTTCACCACTTTTGTAATATCCATTTAGAGGA
>JAREIS010002841.1:0-11217 GCA_030060385.1 Muscicapa striata striata | reverse complement strand
TTCAGCAATGGGAGACAGCCAGGTGGAGGGGGACTTTGTCCTTATATGGAGGATTCATTGCATGGGAAGCAAGGTGAGGGAGCTTGTCCTTATGAGATCTTCAGCAATGGAGAGCAGCCAGGTGAAGCGCTTGTCCTTATATAGGGATTCATCAGCCAATGGGAGCAGCAGGTGAGAGGGGCTTTGTCCTTATATGGGAGGATTCATTCAGCCAATGGGAGAGCAGCCAGGTGAGGAGGAGGCGGGGCTTTGTCCTTATATGGGAGGGGATTCATTCAGCCAATGGGAGAGCAGCCAGGTGAGGAGGGGGCGGGCTTTGTCCTTATATGGGAGGGGATTCATTCAGCCAATGGGAGAGCAGCCAGGTGAGGAGGGGGCGGGCTTTGTCCTTATATGGGAGGGGATTCATTCAGCCAATGGGAGAGCAGCCGGGTGAGGAGGGGGCGGGCTTTGTCCTTATATGGGAGGGGATTCATTCAGCCAATGGGAGAGCAGCCGGGTGAGGAGGGGGCGGGCTTTGTCCTTATATGGGAGGGATTCATTCAGCCAATGGGAGAGCAGCCGGGTGAGGAGGGGGCGGGCTTTGTCCTTATATGGGAGGGGATTCATTCAGCCAATGGGAGAGCAGCCAGGTGAGGAGGGGCGGGGCTTTGTCCTTATATGGGAGGGGATTCATTCAGCCAATGGGAGAGCAGCCAGGTGAGGAGGGGCGGGGCTTTGTCCTTATATGGGCAAAGGATTCATTCAGCCAATGGGAGAGCAGCCAGGTGAGGAGGGGGCGGGGCTTTGTCCTTATATGGGAGGGGATTCATTCAGCCAATGGGAGAGCAGCCAGGTGAGGAGGGGGCGGGGCTTTGTCCTTATATGGGAGGGGATTCATTCAGCCAATGGGAGAGCAGCCGGGTGAGGAGGGGCGGGGCTTTGTCGGAGGGATTCATTCAGCCAATGGGAGAGCAGCCAGGAGGAGGGGGCGGGGCTTTGTCCTTATATGGGAGGGGATTCATTCAGCCAATGGGAGAGCAGCCAGGTGAGGAGGGGGGGGGGCTTTGTCCTTATATGGGAGGGGATTCATTCAGCCAATGGGAGAGCAGCCAGGTGAGGAGGGGGCGGGGCTTTGTCCTTATATGGGGGGGATTCATTCAGCCAATGGGAGAGCAGCCGGGTGAGGAGAGGGCGGGGCTTTGTCCTTATATGGAGTGGGGATTCATTCAGCCAATGGGAGAGCTGCCAGGTGAGGAGGGGGCGGGGCTTTGTCCTTATATGGGAGGGGATTCATTCAGCCAATGGGAGAGCAGCCAGGTGAGGAGGGGGCGGGGCTTTGTCCTTATATGGGAGGGGATTCATTCAGCCAATGGGAGAGCAGCCGGGTGAGGAGGGGGCGGGGCTTTGTCCTTATATGGAGTGGGGATTCATTCAGCCAATGGGAGAGCAGCCAGGTGAGGAGGGGGCGGGGCTTTGTCCTTATATGGGAGGGGATTCATTCAGCCAATGGGAGAGCGGCAAGGTGAGGAGGGGGCGGGGCTTTGTCCTTATATGGGAGGGGATTCATTCAGCCAATGGGAGAGCAGCCAGGTGAGGAGGGGGCGGGGCTTTGCCCTTATATGGGAGGGGATTCATTCAGCAGCCAATAGGAGAGCAGGAAGGGGGCGTGGCCTGCAGGAGCCAATGGGAACTCCCTGAAAAGGGGGCGTGGCCAAGCTCAGCCAATGAGAAAGCCGGAAGGGGTGTGGCCGCCCTAAAAGGGGCGTGGCCTCGCTGCATTGACCCCTCCCCTTTTCTCCTCCCCTGCAGGAGCGATGACATCATCACCTCAATCGAGACCCCGCCCCTTTTCCCCAGACAAAGGCATTGGCCACGCCCACGCCCATATATGGGCACAGAGGGTTTAGTGGGGTGGGGGCGTGGCCTCACTGCTTTGGCCCCTCCCCCTTTTTCCTAAATAAAGGCGCTGACCACGCCCACACCCAAATATGGGCACGGATGTGTTTTTATTGGGCTGGGGGCGTGGCCGGGGTGGGCGTGGCCTCCTTGTATTCATCCCTTCCTTTCCAGGAGTGATGACGTCACCACTGACAGAAACCCCGCCCCTTTTTCCTAAATAAAAGCACTGACCACGCCCATACCCAAATATGGGCATGAAGGATTTGAATTGTGCTGGGGGCGTGGCCGATGTGGGCGTGGCCTCCCTGCATTGACCCCTCCCCCTACAGAAGTGATGACATCACTGATAAAAGCCCCTCCCCCTTTTTCCTAAATACAGGCACTGACCACGCCCACACCCAAATATGGGCATGGAGTCAGTTTTATCAGGGTGGGGGCGTGGCCACTCTAAAAGGGGGCGTGGTCTCACATGTCCTGACCCCTCCCCACAGGAGCGATGACGTCACCATCCCAAAGGAAACCCCGCCCCTTTTTCCTTAATAAAGGCACTGACCACGCCCACACCCAAATATGGGCACGGATGCGTTTTTATTGGGGTGGGCGTGGCCGGGCTGGGGGCGTGGCCGGGGTGGGCGTGGCCGGGGGTGGGCGTGGCCCGGGGTGGGCGTGGCCCGGGGTGGGCGTGGCCTCACTGCCGCTCGTAGATGATGCGCAGCAGCCTCAGGCTGGGCCCGTAGCGCTGCTGCTGCCGCTGGGCGGCCTCGCGCCACCTGTGGGACCAGTATGGACCAGTATGGACCAGTATGGACCAGTATAAACCAATATAAACCAGTACGGATCCGTATGGACCAGTACGGACCAGTATGGACCAGTATTGACCAGTATTGACCGGTACAGACCAGTACGGACCAATATAAACCAGTACGGATCAGTATGGACCAGTACGGGCCAGTATGGACCAGTATTGACCAGTATGGGCCAGTACGGACCAGTATGGACCAGTACAGACCACTACGGACCAGTACAGACCAGTACGGACCAGTATGGACCAGTACAGACCAGTATGGACCAGTACGGACCTGTATGGAGCAGTACGGACCAGTACGGACCATTAAGGACCAGTATGGACCAGTATGAACCAGTACCTCCCAGTCCCCCCCAGTCCCTCCCAGTATAAACCAGTATCCTCCAGTATAACCCGGTATAGCCCAGTATGACCCAGTATAACCCAGTATAAACCGGTATAAACCAGTATAACCAGTCCCCCCCAGTCCCCCCCCGTATAACTGAGTATAACCAGTATAACCCAGTATAACCAGTGTCTCCCAGTATAACCCAGTATAACCAGTCTCTCCCACTATAACCAGTATAACCAGTATAACCAGTCTCTCCCAGTAAAACCAGTATAACCAGTATAACCCAGTATAACCAGTATAACCAGTCTCTCCTAGTATAACCAGTATAACCAGTCAGTCTCTCCCAGTATAACCAGTATAACCAGTATAACCCAGTATAACCAGTATAACCAGTCTCTCCCAGTATAACCAGTATAACCAGTATAACCAGTATAACCCAGTATAACCAGTATTACCAGTCAGTCTCTCCCAGTATAACCCAGTATAACCAGTATAACCACTATAACCAGTATAACCAGTCTCTCCCAGTATAACCAGTATAACCAGTCAGTCTCTCCCAGTATAACCAGTATAACCCAGTATAACCCAGTATAACCAGTATAACCCATTATAACAGGTCAGTCTCTCCCAGTATAACCAGTATAACCAGTATAAACCAGTATAACCAGTATAACCAGTCTCTCCCAGTATAACCAGTCAGTCTCTCCCAGTATAACCAGTATAAGCAGTCTCTCCCAGTATAACCAGTATAACCAGTCAGTCTCTCCCAGTATAACCAGTCTCTCCCAGTATAACCAGTATAACCAGTATAACCAGTCTCTCCCAATATAACCAGTATAACCCAGTATAACCCAGTATAACCCAGTATAACCAGTATAACCAGTATAACCAGTCAGTCTCTCACCGCTGCCGGACCCGTTTCCACCTGTCCATGTTCTTGTAGATCAGTGACGTAATGGAGGGGGCGGGGTCCAACACCTGGGGGCGGGGCCACCGCCGATGACGTCATCATACGGACCGGCCAGAAACAATGACGTCATCTCATGGGCGTGGCCAGCGCCAATGACGTCATCGCATTGGCTCATTTTGGGGGGAATTTGGGGATTTTGTGAATTTGGGGATTTTTGGGGTGAATTTGGGACATTTTTGGGGATTTTGGGGCATTTTTGGGGTGAATTTGGGGATTTTGGGGTGAATTTGGGACATTTTTGGGGTGAATTTGGGGATTTTTGGGGTGAATTTGGGGCATTTTTGGGGTGAATTTGGGGATTTTTGGGGTGAATTTGGGACATTTTTGGGGTGAATTTGGGGGTTTTTTGGGGTGAATTTGGGGATTTTTAGGTGGTGGGATATTTTGGGGTGAATTTGGGGCATTTTTGGGGTGAATTTTTGGGGTGATTTTTTGGGGTGAATTTGGGGGATTTTTTGGTGGTGAATTTTTGGGGATTTTTGGGTGAATTTGGGGGATTTTTGGGTGTGAATTTTGGGGATTTTTTGGGGTGAATTTGGGGATTTGGGGTGAATTTTGGGGTGGGCCCATTTTTTGGGTGAATTTGGGGCATTTTTGGGTGAATTTGGGGATTTTGGGGTGAATTTGGACATTTTTGGGGTGAATTTGGGGGTTTTGGGGTGAATTTGGGGCATTTTTGGGGTGAATTTGGGGATTTTTTGGGGTGAATTTGGGGCATTTTTGGGGTGAATTTGGGGATTTTTGGGGTGAATTTGGGGGATTTTTGGGGTGAATTTTGGGGATTTTTGGGGTGAATTTGGGGATTTTTGGGGTGAATTTTGGGGATTTTTGGGGTGAATTTGGGGATTTTTGGGGTGAATTTGGGATTTTGGGGGTGAATTTGGGGATTTTAGGGACATTTTTGGGGTGATTTTGGGATTTTGGGTGAATTTGGGACATTTTTGGGGTGAATTTGGGGATTTTGGGGTGAATTTGGGACATTTTTGGGGTGAATTTGGGGCATTTTTGGGGTGAATTTGGGGATTTTTGGGGTGAATTTGGGGCATTTTGGGGTGAATTGGGGCATTTTTGGGGTGAATTTGGGGCATTTTTGGGGTGAATTTGGGGATTTTGGGGTGAATGGGGCATTTTTTGGGGTGAATTTGGGGATTTTGGGGTGAATTTGGGGCATTTTGGGGAATTTGGGGCATTTTTGGGGTGAATTTGGGGATTTTTGGGGTGAATTTGGGACATTTTTGGGTGAATTTGGGGATTTTTGGGGTGAATTTAGCATTTTTTTAAAAGGAATTTGGGGATTTTTGGGGTGAATTTGGGGCATTTTTTGGGGTGAATTTGGGGGATTTTTGGGGTGAATTTGGGGCATTTTTGGGGTGAATTTGGGGCATTTTTGGGGTGAATTTGGGACATTTTGGGGTGAATTTGGGGCATTTTTGGGGATTTTGGGGCATTTTTGGGGTGAATTTGGGGATTTTGGGGTGAATTTGGGGATTTTTGGGGTGAATTTGGGGCATTTTTGGGGTGAATTTGGGGATTTTTGGGGTGAATTTGGGGCATTTTGGGGTGAATTTGGGACATTTTTGGGGTGAATTTGGGGGATTTTTGGGGTGAATTTGGGGATTTTGGGGTGAATTTGGGGATTTTCGGGGTGAATTTGGGGGATTTTTGGGGTGAATTTGGGTGAATTTGGGGTGAATTTTTTTTGGGTGAATTTGGGACATTTTGGGGTGAATTCCTCGGGCCCCAGGGGGGAGGGGACCCGCGGGGCCAGGGCGGGGCCGGGGGGGGGCAGGGCCAGAACGTCCTCGGGGCCTGGGGGGGCCTGGAGACCAGTACAGACCAGTATAAACCAGTATAAACCAGTATGAACCAGTACAGACCAGTATAAACCAGTATGGACTGGTATAAACCAGTATAAACCACTATAGACCAGTACAGACCAGTATAAACCAGTATGGACCAGTATGGACCAGTATGGAGCAGTATGGCCCATTATAGACCAGTATAAACCAGTATGGACCAGTATAGACCAATACGGACCGGTATGGACCAGTGTAAACCAGTATAGACCAGTACACACCAGCATGAACCAGTACAGACCAGTATAAACCAGTATGGGCCAGTATAAACCAGTATGGACCAATATGGACCAGTTAGAGACCAGTACGGACCAGTACAAACCACTATGGACCAGTATGAGCTAGTGTGGACCAGTATAAACCAGTATGGACCAGTACAGACCAGTATAAACCAGTATGGACCAGTATAGACCAGTACGGACCGGTATGGACCAGTATAAACCAGTAGAAACCAGTATGGGCCAGTATAAACTAGTATGGACCAGTATAGACCAGTATGGACCAGTACAGACCAGTATAAACCAGTATAAACCAGTATAAACCAGTATAGACCAGTACAGACCAGCATGAACCAGTACAGACCAGTATAAACCAGTATAAACCAGTCATATTTTTCACCCAAAATTCCCATTTTTGCTGCCAGAATTCCCATTTTTTTTCCAAAAATCTCCGTTTTTCCCCCCAGAACCACCAGGTTTTTTCTTCCCAGTCCCTCCCAGTACAAACCAGTAACTCCCAGTATAAACCAGTCCCATTTTCCACCCCCAAATCCCCTTTTTTCCCTCCCAAAATTCCCATTTTTACCCCTAAAATCCCCATTTTTTTCCCCAAAATCCCCATTTCTCACCCCAAACCCGGCGGGTTTTTTGCCCCCAGTCCCTCCCAGTATAAACCAGTAACTCCCAGTATAAACCAGTCCCATTTTCCACCCCCAAATCCCCTTTTTTTTCCTCAAAAATTCCATTTTTAACCCTAAAATCCCCATTTTTTCCCCTAAAATCCCTTTTTTTCCCCCCAAAACCACCAGGTTTTTTCTTCCCAGTCCCTCCCAGTATAAACCAGTAACTCCCAGTATAAACCAGTCCCATTTTCCACCCCCAAATCCCATTTTTCCCTCCAAAAATTCCCATTTTTAACCCTAAAATCCCATTTTTTTCCCCTAAAATTCCTGTTTTTCCCCCAAACCCGTCGGATTTTTTCCCCCCAGTCCCTCCCAGTACAAACCAGTAACTCCCAGTATAAACCAGTCCCATTTTCCACCCCCAAATCCCGTTTTTTCCTTCCAAAAATTCCCATTTTTAACCCTAAAATCCCCATTTTTTTCCTAAAATCCCTTTTTTTCCCCCAAAACCACCAGGTTTTTTGCCCCCCAGTCCCTCCCAGTATAAACCAGTCCCTCCCAGTCCCTCCCAGTACAAACCAGTAACTCCCAGTATAAACCAGTCCCATTTTCCACCCCCAAACCCCCTTTTTATCCTCCAAAAATTCCCATTTTTACCCCTAAAATCCCCATTTTTTTCCCCAAAATCCCCATTTCTCACCCCAAACCCGGCGGGTTTTTTGCCCCCCAGCCCCTCCCAGTACAAACCAGTAACTCCCAGTATAAACCAGTCCCATTTTCCACCCCCAAATCCCCTTTTTTCCCCAGTCCCTCCCAGTATAAACCAGTAACTCCCAGTATAAACCAGTCCCATTTTCCACCCCCAAATCCCCTTTTTCCCTCCCAAAAATTCCCATTTTTACCCCTAAAATCCCCATTTTTTTCCCTAAAATCCCTTTTTTCCCCAAACCCGTCGGGTTTTTTCCCCCCAGCCCCTCCCAGTACAAACCAGTAACTCCCAGTATAAACCAGTCCCATTTTCCACCCCCAAACCCCCTTTTTTCCCTCCAAAAATTCCCATTTTTAACCCTAAAATCCCCATTTTTTCCCCAAAATCCCCATTTCTCACCCCAAACCCGGCGGGTTTTTCCCCCAGTCCCTCCCAGTATAAACCAGTAACTCCCAGTATAAACCAGTCCCATTTTCCACCCCCAAATCCCCTTTTTTCTCTCCAAAAATTCCCATTTTTTCCCCTAAAATCCCCATTTTTTTCCCCAAAATCCCCATTTCTCACCCCAAACCCGTCGGGTTTTTTGCCCCCCAGTCCCTCCCAGTACAAACCAGTAACTCCCAGTATAAACCAGTCCCATTTTCCACCCCCAAATCCCCTTTTTTCCCTCCCAAAATTCCCATTTTTACCCCTAAAATCCCCATTTTTTCCCCAAAATCCCCATTTCTCACCCCAAACCCGGCGGGTTTTTTGCCCCCAGCCCCTCCCAGTACAAACCAGTCCAAACCAGTGGGCTGACCTGCTCGGGGGGCGGGGTGGGGGCGGGGCTGTGCCCGATCCAGGCCCTGCACACGGGGTACAGGGGGGTCCCTGCTGGGAACTGCCCCAGCTCCACGCTGCGGTCAAAGAGGCGGATCACGAAGGAGTCTGGGGGGAAAAAACACAAATTTGGGCAAAAATTAAATAAAATTATCCAAATTTATCCAAAATTATCCAAAATTATCCAAAATTAATCAAAAATATCTGAAATTATCCAGAATTATCCAAAATTAATCAAAATTAATTAACCAAAATTAACCAAAATTAACCAAAATTATCAAAATTAATCAAAAATATCTAAAATGATCCAAAATTATCTAAAATTATCCAAATTATCCAAAATTATCCAAAATTAATCAAAATTATACAAAATTAATCAAAATGATCCAATATTGGGTCAAAGAGTCGGATCATGAAGGAATCTGGGGGGAAAAACCCAAAATTGGGCAAAAATTATCCAAAATTATCCAAAATTAATCAAAAATATCTAAAATGATCCAAAATTATCTAAAATTATCCAAAATTAATCAAAATTAATCAATATCGGGTCAAAGAGTCGGATCACGAAGGAGTCTGGGGGAAAAAACCAAATTTGGGTAAAAATTATCCAAAATTATCCAAAATTAATCAAAATTATCCAAAATTAACCAAAATTATCCAATATTGGGTCAAAGAGTCGGATCACGAAGGAATCTGGGGGGAAAAAACCAAATTTGGGTAAAAATTAAATTCCCCCAGTTCCCGTTTTTCCCCACCCCGTTCCCGATTTTCCCATTCCCAGTTTTCCCATCCCACTTCCGGTTTTCCCCCTCCAGTTCCCGATTTTCCCCAGTCCCCATTCCCTATTTCCGGTTCCAGTTCCGGTTTTTCCCATCCCAGTTCCGGTTTTTCTCCCCCCAGTTCCGGTTCCCCCCCCAGTTCCCGATTTTCCCCCGTTCCCGATTTCCCCCAGTTCCCGATTTCCCCAGTTCCGCTTTTCCCCCGGTCCCAGTTCCGGGTTCCCCCCGTTCCATTTCCGGTTCCGGTCCCACTTCCGGTTCCGGTATTTCTCTCTCTCTCTCTCACTCTGTTTCGGCGGCGGCGTCTCCGGCCCCTCCCCCCCCTCCCGGCGCTTCTTGCGGCGCTGCTGCGGGAACCGCCCGGGGGGCCTGCAGTTAATTAGTGATTAATTAGTGATTAATTAGTGATTGATGGGTAATGACTGATAATGGGAACCGCCCGGGGGGCCTGCGGTTAATTAGTGACTAATTAGTGATTAATTAGCGATTGATGAGTAATGACTGATAATGGGAACCGCCCGGGGGCCTGCAATTAATTAGTGACTAATTAACGATTAATTAATGATTGATGGACAATGAGTGATAATGGGAACCGCCCGGGGGGCTGCGATTAATTAGTGACTAATTAATGATTAATTAGTGATTGATGGGTAATGACTGATAATGGGAACCGCCCGGGGGGGCCTGCGATTAATTAGTGACTAATTAACGATTAATTAGTGATTGATGGGCAATGACTGATAATGGGAACCGCCCGAGGGCCTGCAATTAATTAGTGACTAATTAATGGCTAAATAATGACTAATTGGCAATTAATTAGTGATTCCTTAATGATTAACTGATGATTGAAAAAAGAACCAGCCATGGGGGATGCAATTAGTGATTAATTAGTGATTATTAATGACTAATTAATGATTGATAAATTAATTAATGGTTAATTAAGGATTAATAGCTGATAATGGAAACCAGCTGGGAGTACAATTAACGATTAATTAGTGAATTAATTAGTGAATTAATTAGTGAATTAATTTGGGGGAATTTTGGGCAATTTCAGGGCAAATTTCAGGGAAATTTTAAAGAGAATTTTTGGGAATTTTGGGAGAATTTTTAGGAGAATTTTGGAAAATTTTTTTGGAATTTTGGGGGAATTTTGGGAAATTTTGGGGGAATTTTTGGGACAATTTCTGGGACAATTTTTGGGAATTTTGGGGAATTTTTGGAAATTTTAGAATTTTGGGGATTTATGAATTTTGGTGGAATTTTGGAAATTTTGAGGAATTTGGAATTTGGGAATTTTGGGGAATTTGGTGAAATTTTGGAAATTTTGGGGAATTTTGGAATTTGGAATTAAATTTTGAAATTGATTGGAATTTGGGAATTTTGAATTTGGGAATTTTAGAGAATTTTGGATTTTGGAAATTTTGGAAATTTTGAGAAATTATTGAAATTTTGAATTTGGGAATTTGGGAATTTTGGAATTTTGGGGAATTTTGGAAATTTTAGGGATTTGGGAGAATTTTTGGAAATTTTGTGGAATTTTGGAATTTTGGGAATTTTGGGGAATTTTTGGGAATTTTGGAATTGGAATTTGGGGAAATTTTGGGAATTATTTGGAGAATTTTGGGAAATTTGGAAATTTTAGGAATTTTGGAAATTTGGAGAATTTTGGGATTTTAGAATTTGGGGAAATTTGATTTGGAAATTTGAATTTGAATTTTGGAAATTTAGGAATTTTGGGAGAATTTTGAAATTTTGGAATTTTGGATGGAATTTGGAAATTTTGGGAATTTTGGAAATTTTAGAATTTGGAGAATTTTGGGAATTTTTGAAATTTAAGAATTTTGGGAAATTTTTGGAATTTTGGTGGAATTTAATTTGGAATTTTGGGAAATTTTAAGAAATTTTGGGGATTTTATTGGAAATTTTGGGAAATTTTGGGGATTTTGGAATTTTTGGGAATTTAGGGAAATTTGGAGAAATTTTGGGGAATTTTGGAAATTTTGAGAATTTTGGGAAATTTTGGGAAATTTTTGGAATTTTAGAATTTGGGAAATTTTGGGAATTTGGGAAATTTTAAGAATTTTGGAGAAAATTTTGAATTTTGGGGAATTTTGGGAAATTTTGGATAAATAATTGAATTTGGAAATTTTTGGAAATTTTGGGTGGAGAATTTGGGAATTTTGGGAGAATTTTTAGAATTTTGGGAATTTTGGGAATTGAAATTTT
>JAREIS010002840.1:0-21319 GCA_030060385.1 Muscicapa striata striata | reverse complement strand
AGTATTGTTACCCAGTTTAAAGAAATGCTAGATGTACAGGATGTTGTAATTTCTAAGAAACAGATTGGAAAGTTTGTTATCTGGTAGTCTCGAGAAGTTATAGAATTTGATAAGCAAAATATCAAATCGGTTTTATTTTGGGACAGTGTTGGGGATTTATTAACTTCTGAAATACAGAAAGGTGATACCAATGCTGCTTTATTTTTGCCTATATTTTTAAATATTCACAAACACTTATCACAATTAGAGAACAAAGATCAACCACAGGAAAATTCTTTAAAATCCTCTTTACCTAATTCGGAACCTCCTGTCCCTGAATTAAAAGAGAAATCAGAAATACCTCAAGAAACTACTCATATCAAAGATCCTCCAAAATATACTGAATTAGCACCCCCTACACAACCTGATACAAACTTTTTGTATCCATGTCTCTCAGAACTCCCTTCTGAACACACTAATTTAGAACCTCAGCCTTCCTCTGTGCAAAGGGAAAAACCTGTACTAAATCCTAACAATAACGTGCCTTTTTCTTCCAATAATCCGTTCCTGCATCCAATTCCCATTTCTGCTCAATATTTTCCAGGTTATTTTAATCCATTTTATCAGGCTTCTGTTTCCAGGCCGCATTGTAATTCTTTTACTAACCCCGGGAGGGAGGAAAGCTCCGGGAGTGCAGAGGCTGAGGGTGGGGGAGGGGAAGCACGTGTCTCAGCTACACAGCTACAGCCTGCAGAGGCACAGAACCAATTAACCCCTAACTTACCGATTAACCCTGAATCTAATATGATTTATCATGCAGCACCAGTGGAATATTTGGGGAAAAAGAATGGTAAAAGAAACTACCAACCATTATCATACCAAGATAAAAAAGAAATTTGTAAGGTATACAAAGGGAATTTGGGAGGCAAAGTGAAATATTTAAGGGAATGATGAGAGCGACTTTTACATCAAATGAACTGGTTCTGCATGATGTAAAGGACCTTTTCAGGTGTTTGCTTACCCCAGCTGAATATGAATTATGGTTTAATATTTGGAAACGTTCTTTGGGCAGTCTTTTGACAGAAATTCACAAAAATCCTGAACATGCTAAGGATACTGATGATAATGAAATTACATTACAGCATTTATGTGGGGAGGGTGACATACATAGCCCTGAAAAGCAAACTCGGTTATTGTCTAAATTTATTTTGGATAAAGTTTGTGAGGTAGCTGAACAGGCCTTTATTAAATTGCCAACAGTTGAAGTAACTACTAGTTATGTTAATATTAAACATGACGACATGTCTGATCCACCTGAAGGAACTTCTAAGACATATGCCCCTGGAAAGAAGGATAAACAGGCTTAGAGAGGCCCTGCTTCCAGCCAGGGTGAGGTTAGGGAGAATCGTGTGCTCTGGACTGTGTGGATTCGTTGGCCTGGCACATCGAAACCACAAAAGTATAAAGCCTTAGTTGACACTGGTGCACAATGTACAATATTCCCATCAAGATACGTGGGGGCAGAATCTGTCTCCATTGCTGGTGTGACAGGAGGGTCACAGGATTTTACCTTGGTGGAAGCTGAAGTGAGTCTGACTGGAAGGGAATGGAAAAAATACCCAATTGTGACGGGCCCAGAGGCCCCGTGTATTTTGGGAATAGATTTCCTTCGAAGGGGGTATTTTAAAGACCCAAAAGGACTCAAGTGGGCATCTGGGATAGCAGCTGTGATGACAGAGAGCATCCAGCAATTGACCACCCTGCCTGGATTGTGTGAGAATCCAATTGCCGTAGGACTCCTGAGGGTAGAAGAGCAAAAGGTACCAATTGCCACTTCAATAGTGCATCGCTGACAATATAGAACAACTCGAGATGCTGTGGTTCCCATCCATAAGATGATTCGGGAGCTAGAAATCCAAGGGGTGGTCAGCAAAACCCACTCACCCTTCAATAGCCCCATCTGGCCTGTGCGTAAATCTGATGGAGAATGGAGACTAACTGTGGACTACCGTGCATTGAATGAAGTGACCCCACCACTGAGCTCTGCCGTGCCGGACAGGCTGGAGTTGCAGTATGAGTTGGAGTCCAAGGCAGCAAAGTGGTACGCCACTATCGATATCCCCAATGCATTTTTCTCCATTCCTCTAGCAGCAGAATGCAGGCCTCAGTTTGCCTTTACATGGAGGGGCGTGCAATATACTTGGAACTGACTGCCCCAGAGGTGGAAGCACAGTCCTACCATCTGTCATGGACTGATCCAGACGACACTAGAAAAGGGTGAGGCTCCAGAACATTGACAATATATTGATGATATCATTGTATGGGGAAACACAGCAGCAGAGGTGTTTGAGAAAGGAGAGAAAATCATCCAAATCCTCCTGGAAGCCGGCTTCACTATCAAGAAGAGTAAAGTTAAGGGACCTGCTTGGGATATTCAGTTCTTGGGAGTGAAGTGGGAAGATGGACGGCGGCAGACTCCTACTGATGTCATCAACAAGATCACAGCAATGTCCCCACCAACCAACAAGAAGGAGACACAAGCTTTCTTAGATGCTATAGGTTTCTGGAGGATGCGCATTCCTGAATACAGTCAGATTGTGAGCCCTCTTTACCTGGTTACCCACAAGAAGAACAATTTCCATTGGGGCCCTGAGCAGCAACAAGCTTTTGCCCAGGTAAAGCAGCTGTATGGAGCCCTACACGACGGGTTGCAGAGGCTACAGAAGGAGAAGGGGGATCTAGTCAATTCACTGAACTCAAAGCCATCCAACTGGCCCTAAACATTGAAGAAAAAGAAAGGTGGCCAAAGCACTATTTGTACACTGATTCCTGGATGGTATCCAATGCTCTGTGGGGATGGCTGAAGAGATGGAAAGAGGCAAACTGGCAGCGTAGAGGAAAACCAATCTGGGCTGCTGAAGAGTGGAAAGACATCGCTACTCGGTTAGAAAAACTACCTGTGAATGTTTGCCATGTAGATGCCCATATCCCCAGAAATAAAGCTAATGAAGAGCAGTGAAATAATCAGCAAGTAGATCAGGCTGCAAAGGTAGGGGAGTTGAAAATAGACCTTGATTGGGAACACAAGGGAGAGTTGTTCCTGGCTCGATGGGCCCATGATGCCTCAGGCCACCAGGGTAGGGATGCCACTTATAAGTGGGCACGAGACCGAGGGGTGGATCTTACCATGGACAGTATTACCCAAGTTATCCACGACTGTGAGATGTGTGCTGCCATCAAGCAGGCCAAGCGGGTGAAGCCCCTCTGGTACGGTGGGCGGCGGTCCAAGTACAAGTACGGAGAGGCCTGGCAGATTGACTATATCACACTGCCTCAAACCTGCCAAGGCAAACGTTATGTGCTGACCATGGTGGAAGCCACCAGTGGCTGGCTGGAGACCTACCCTGTGTCCCCTGCTACTGCCCTAAACACCATCCTGGGCCTGGAAAAGCAGGTCCTTTGGAGGCATGGTTCCTCTGAGAGGATCGAGTCAGACAATGGGACTCATTTCAAGACTAACCTAGTCACCACCTGGGCTATGGAACACGGCATTGAGTGGGTGTACCACATCCCTTACCATGCACCAGCTGCAGGTGAAGTGGGGAGTTACAATGGATTGTTGAAGACCACCTTAAATGTATTGGGTGGGGGATCCCTCAAGAACTGGGAGCAGCATTTGGCAAAGGCCACTTGGTTAGTCAACACTCGAGGTTCCACCAACCGAGCAGGTCCCGCCCAGTCTGAGTGCCTTAATGTAGTAGATGGAGACAAAGTCCCAGTGGCCCATGTCAGAGGTTTGCTAGGGAAGACAGTATGGATTAATCCTGCCTCGAGTACAGGCAAACCCATTTGTGAGATTGCCTTTGCTCAAGGACCAGGATGTACTTGGTGGATAATGCAGAAAGATGGAACAACCCACTGTGTACCTCAGGGAGATCTGATTATAGGGTGAAAATTACACACAAATATCATTGTTGAGTGTTACCACCATTGTCCATATATTGGATCTAATAGACATGAGGCAGAAGGAAATGTGTATGTGACAAAGGCCTGAGCAAGTGAGAGGGAGAAAATGTGTGTCAAAGGTTTGAGCAAGTCAGAGGAAGCTTTTACATTGTATTTAGTGGGTGTATATCCCAATCGTGTGTCAATGTTCACGATATGGGATAAGGGGTGGAATGTCCTGGATTGGTGTTATGTCTACTCCTCTCTCCATGTCTCCCTGCCCCCCTTGCTGTCTGCGCGAGCTGCCGCTGCTGCCCCTCCCCCAAGGCTGCTTTGCTCACTGCTTTGCTCGCTCTGCTTAGCGCGCTGCTAGCTAGTCCCTTTAGTGCTGCTTTCTTGTTTTTTGGCTTGTTTTCCCCTTCCCATCTTTCCCTTTTCCCTCCCGAAGAACATCAGCACCGGCTTCGGACAGAAAATCATCAGGAATTTCCCTACGGAGCCTGCCAAAGAAGCTTTTCGCCCTTCCCAGCAGGGACAGTCTGAGCTCGCCATCCTCCCTCTCTTGGTGACAATGCGTTTTGTCACCTGGGACGGTGCTGGGGAGTGTCTCTCTTGTGTTTGTTAACAAATAGGTTTTTTCCACTTTTCCCCTGAGGAAAATTCTTTCCGAGCCCGGTGGAGGAAGGAATTGTGGGGGAGGTTTATTCTCTGGGGGCTCCTTTGGAGGTCTTCCCCAAATTTTGTCCTAAACGTGGATACCCGTGTGGATTTGGGGTCCCCACGAAAGGAATTGGGGTCCTGTGGAGAGAAAGGGATGCGAGCAGAAGATCTCGGCTGTAACGGTCAGCCAGGACCCCTTCCCCCTCCCAGTCTGACCCTTGCTCTGTGCCAGGACCACCCACCCGGACATGAGCTGAAGGAAATGACCACAGACCACCCAAACTATAAAAACCCGTGTGACCTTCCAATAAACTCCATTTTGCTGTCCACCACATTGGTGTCTAGGAGCTGATGGCCCGAGGAGCCCTGGGTTTGGGCTCCTGTGCTGGATATTGAACCAGGTCGTCACCCAACACGTGGTGCCAAAACCTGGGAAACGACCGCCCCGGGTTCAGTAATCGCCTGGACAAGAGCCAGTGGCTGCACAGCCGGCCTAGTGCAGCGGGGAGACGTCCCCCGACCCGCGAGGAGCATGGAGGCTGTTGCGAAGGTCGTAAGTGAACTCCACACGCAGTGGGATATAGATTGTAAGTAAAACTCTGAAATCATGGGGCAGGGTTATCCAGGCTCTCTAAAGGCTCGGGAAGAGCAAGACACCTGGAAAGCCACGCGATCATGCTTGTTAGCCGCGCTGCAACTGGGAATCGGGGCAGCAACTCAAACCGCGGAAGAACTTGAAGTGGGCGAGCGCACAGACCCGCAGACCCTGGGATCCCCCGCAACCCCTGGGACCGGACTCACCACCATCGGAGGGGGGGGAGCACGTGCGGGCGTTTTGGCAGGGGTTAGCAGAGGAGGCGCAGAACGCTGCTATAATATCAGAGTCCGATGCGGCTGGTAATAAGGCACCCCCGCAATAGGAGTTTGAAAATGGCGCTGAACCGCATGGTGAAGGGCGGAACAAGGGCGCGGAGGGCAAAAGTGCGGATGGCTTGCTGAGCAGGGCATGCACAGGCGAGCGGGGAGGAGAGGCGACTCCCGAGACAGAGCTTAAAACCAATCAAAAAGCTCATATTAAATCAGGTCCTTATAGGGCAAGAACTTCCCCAGCAGGAGGCTGGGGGAGCCCAGGGGGAGGGAACGGCCCGACCCCCGGAAGAAGAGGCGGGGGTGGAGCCCGAGAAAAAAGCTCTGCAGCACGGAAATGTCCAGCCAGTCGACTTCCGGCTCGGATTCCGACTGGAGCTCGGACAGGTGGCCCGGGAGGTGGTCAGAGGAGGATTCTGACGACGACTCGGGCTTTAACAAAAAGGGAGCAGCAGCATATAAGATCAGTAGCTGCAATGCTCCTGTGTGGGTTAAGGGGACAGCAGGGAGAGATCGAACCCCGCTTACAGACTGGCGGAAAATAAAAATAGCTTGCGCAGAATGGACTCCGGCAGCCATGCTTGTGTTCCCAGGTCGTGTGGGAGGGGCAGGTGGAAATCAAAGGACTTACTCGCCAGTTAATCCCGAAGGATGTGCAGGCCTTTTTTAAAGCGATCGCGGACAGAGGGATTAATTCTGCCATGGTTTCCACACTCATTGATAGCGTTTCTGGAGGCGATGATATGCTTCCCTTTGATATCAAACAGACTTGCAGGCAGATTTTTGACAGGGCAGGGGTGATTGCATTTAAGCAGGAGTGGGAGGATAATTGTGTAAAGCAGCTGGCCCTGGTAACAGGGGCAGACCATCCACTGCACGGCTCCAGCATACAGAGGTTAATGGGGACAGACTCGACCATGATAACCCCACAAGCACAGGCAGAGGGCCTGCGGGCTCATGAAGTTATGACAACAACCTGTGCTGCCCGAGAAGCCATCCGTGCTGCTTCTAAAGTATTAGCCAGACCATTGCCATGGTCCACTATAAAGCACAGTGAAAGTGAGAGCTTCACTCAGTTTGTGGACCGCCTTCAGGCAGTACTAGATTCCTCTGCATTACCTTCAGAGGCAAAGGGTCCCGTGCTGGCAGATTGCCTACGGCAGCAATGCAATTCAGCCACCAAGGACATTTTAAGATCACTGCCACCTGGGTCCAATGTCGCAGCCATGATCAGACATGTTGCAAAGGAAGAACACCTGGCTCCTATTCAAGCAGCAGTTTGCACTGCAATAACCAGTGTGATGGCAGATGGCAGCTAACCGTAGCTCTAGCCACAAAACACAGATGCTAAAATCTACCTCCTCCCCATCCAATTTCTTAGCCAAACCAACCTTCTCCAACCCATTCTTAAGCGTGTTAAATGCTACCTTTGTATCGTTAAACCAATCCAACCCGAACCTCACAGAATCATGCTGGTTATGCTATGATGCACAACCACCTTTTTACGAAGGTGTTATCCTCGACCTCCCATTTATCTTTTCAAAGTCAGACAATCCACACGAATGCAGATGGGACACCCCTCGGAGAGGCATTACCCTAAGCCAGGTTACAGGCCAAGGCAAATGCTTTGGCAATGCAACCTTGGCAAAGTGGATGGGCAACGTCTGCCGAGAATTTGTCAGACTTAAGGGGGGGAAGTTGCAGCGGGTGATCCCAGCTGCATCGAAAATGTGGGTCTGTCAACGATCCGGGGTAAGCCCATGTGTACCCCTTGACAAATTCGGTCATTCTCCCGATTTTTTGTGTCCAAGTTCTAATTGTCCCCAGAGTCCTGTATCGCCAGGACGAAGAAGTGTACTGCTTGTTCGAGGAACCCGACTGGCTCCACAAGCGAGCAGTGATAACGGGCATCACCATCGCAATGCTCCTCGGTTTAGGAGCTACCGGCGCTGCCACAGGTGTCTCAGCCCTTGCTACACAACATCAAGGACCGGCCCAACTGCAGATGACCGTCGACAAAGACTTGCAGAGGATTGAGAAATCCATTTCTTCCCTAGAGAAATCCCTTTCCTCACTCTCAGAGGTTGTCCTCCAAAACAGGTGAGAACTGGATATTTTGTTCATGCAGCAAGGAGGCCTGTGTGCCACCTTGAAAGAGGAATGCTGCTTTTATGCAGACCACACCCAAGTCGGTAAAAACCCCATGGCCGAACTGAGACACCAACTAAACCAGAGAAAAATGGACAGAGAAGCTCAACAGGGCTGGTTTGAGTCATGGTTCAACCAGTCCCCATGGCTCACCACCCTAATTTCTACCCTAATAGGCCCACTCACTATAATCTTACTAACACTAATCCTCGGGCCTTGCATATTAAACAAATTAGTGCTATTTGTTAAAAAGCGTTTAGAAGCAGTTAACATTATGTTCGTCGAACGCCGACAGTTACTTTAAGGCGTGCCTGTTACTAACACATTTACAATTTTATACTAATTTTACTAACCCATGAAATTTTATAATGTCTACATTTTATAATTTTATACGATTTTTACTAATCATGGGGAGGGGGGAAATGTGGAGAATTAGGCCCCAATAAACGTCATTTTACTGTCCAGCACATTGGTGTCCAGGAGCTGATGGTCCGAGGGGCCGGGCTGGCTCCACCCCCCGGGGCCGCCGCTGCGCGGAGCCTTTCAGTAAACGCGATTGGTCTTGTAGCCACGCCCAGCGGGGCGGGGCCAACGGGAGGGAGAAGGGCTGGGGGAGAGAGACCAAAGGGGACAGGACAGGGCGGGGATTGGGGGCGGGGATTGGGGGAGAGCCAATGGGAGTGTGGGAAAAATGGGTGGGGCCAATGGGAAGAGAAGGGTAGAGGCTTGGGGAGAGAATGACCAATGGGGAGAAAAGGGGTGGGGATTGGGGGAGAGCAAGTAATGGGGTGTGGGAGAAATGGGCGGGGCTAATGGGAAGAGGAGGGGGCAGGGCCTTGGGAAAGCAACCAATGGGAAAAGGAGGGGGCATGGTCGGGGGAGGGGACGGGATTGGGAGAAACGACCAATGGGAAGAGAAGGGGGCAGGGATTGGGGAGAACGACCAATGGGAGCGGGCGGGGAATCGGCGGGGCCAAAGGGGAGAGGAGGGGTGGGGCCACAGAGAGAGTGACCAATGGGGAGAGGAGGGGGTGGGGATTGGGAGAACGACCAATGGGAGTGGGGGGGAATCGGCGGGGCCAAAGGGGAGAGGAGGGGTGGGGCCACAGGAGAGAGTGACCAATGGGGAGAGGAGGGGGTGGGGATTGGGGAGAACGACCAATGGAAGTGGGGGAAAAATGGGCGGGATAATGGGGAGGAGGGGGCAGGGCTTGGGCAGAGCGACCAATAGGGAGAGGAGGGGGCTACAGGGGAGGGGGTGGAGCAATAAATCCAGAATTTGGGAAAAAAATTAAGGGAAAATGGGGAAATGTAAATCGGGAATTTGGGGGAAAAATTGAGAGAAAAGGGAAAAACAAATCAGGAATTTTGAGAAAAACAGAGGGAATAAAATGAGAATTTGGGTGGAAAATTTTGTGAATTTGGGATGGAAAAAGCACTGGAATTTGACAGGGAAATGGAAAAAAA
The DNA here is from genome assembly GCA_030060385.1 of Muscicapa striata striata. Taxonomy (NCBI): domain Eukaryota; kingdom Metazoa; phylum Chordata; class Aves; order Passeriformes; family Muscicapidae; genus Muscicapa; species Muscicapa striata. Next base: position 12,253 of record JAREIS010002840.1, on the reverse strand, counting down.
GACCTGGGAATTTTTTGGGAAAAAAGCGGAATTTTTGGGGAAAAATTTCTGGGAATTTGGGAGAAAAAAATGTGGAAAAACCCGGGAATCTGGGGGGAAAAAAATGGGAATTTAGGGGGAAAATGGGAATCTTGAAGGGGAAATGTCCGGGAATTTGGAGGGAAAAATTTGGGAATTTTAGGGAAAAAAGGTGAAATTTGGGAGGAAGATGGGGAAAACCCTGGAATTTTAGGGGAAAAATGGGACTTTAGGGGAAAATGGGAATTAGGAGAAAAAATGGGAAAAATTCCTGTGAATTTGGAGTGAATATGGGGGAAGAAAGTCTGAAATTTTAGGGAGGAAAGAAAATGGAATTTGTGTGGAAAAATTCGTGAATTTTGAGGGAAAATCAAGAAAAAAAGCTGAAATTTAGAGGCGAATTGGGAAAAACCCGGGAATTTTGGGGAGAAAAAAATGGGAATTTGGGGGAGGAATGGGAAAAAATATCCAGGAATTGAGGGGGAAAACTGGAAAAAACGTGGGAATTTAGGGGGGAAAGGGGGAAGAGCGACAAATGGGAGCAGGGTGGGAAATGGGTGGGGCCAATGGGGAGGAGGGGGCATGGCCTGAAATTAGCGGGAAGGGGAGAGCAGGGAAGGGATGGGAAATGAATGGGGCGTGGGAAAGGGGTGGGGCTTGAGCAGGAAATGAATGGGGAGGAAAGGGGCAGGGCCTGAAGGGAACGAAATGGGGCAGGGCCTGAGTGGGCAAAAAAGGGCGTGGCCATAAAGGGGTGTGGGGAAAGGGGCGGGGCCATCAATGGGGACTAAAATGGGATCCCTTGGGGACACCGAAGGGGTATTTGGGGACACCGGGGGGTCCCAGATGATCCCAAATGCTGCTGGGTCGCAAGGAATGACCCCAAATCCTGGATCCCAAGGAATCCTAAATCTGAGATCCCAAATCCTGGATCCAAAGCAATCTTAAATTCCTGATCCCAAATCCTGGATCCCAAGGAACCCAAAATTCCAGATCCCCCATCCTGCTGGGTCCCAACGAATGATACCAAATTATCTCAAATCCTGGATCTCAACCAACCCCAAAATTATACCAAATCCTGCATCCCAAATGATCTCAATTGCTGCTGGATCCCAAGGAATGATCCCAAATCCTGGATTCCCCAAGGAATCCTAAATTCCAGATCCCAAATCCTGGATCCAAAGGAATCCTGAATTCAGATCCCAAATCCTGCTGGATCCCCCAAATCCAATCCTAAATGATCTCAAATCCCAAATCCTGGATCACAAAACCCCAATCCTGAACGGTCCCAAATCCCAAATCCCAAAAAATCCCAGAACCCAAATCCTGCTGGATACTCAAAACCCAATCCTAAATGATCCCAAATCCCAAATCCTGCTGGATCCCAAAAGTCCTGGCAGGGTAACACAGAGCCCTGAGTAAATAAACCCCACCCCAAAACGCCTCCTAGGTCCTGGCAGGTCCCTCCTCCCCCGAGCCTCGACCCTCGTCCCGCAGAGCTGCGGGCGGAGCCTCTGGGCGGGACCGGGATGGAGCAGCAGGTGGGAACCCCAAAATCCCGCGGGGATTTGGGGGGATTTTTGGGCACTTTGAGGGGATTTTGGAGAGATTTTTGAAAACAATTTTGAGGATTTTGGGGAAATTTGGGAGGGAAAAGGGAAGTGGAAAGTGCCAGAGACCGGGGAGTTGGGAGGGGGAGGGGAAAGGGAAAAGGGGGGAGGGACTCCCCAAAATTCCGTGGAGAGTCGGGGTGATCCCCAGAATCGGACCTGGGCACCTGGGAACCCCAAATCTTTGGGAATTTTCACCTGGGACACCCCAAATCTTTGGGAATTCTCATCCAAGAAACCCCAAAATCTCACCGGGGACCCCCAAAACCTCACCTGGGGAACGGGGAACCCCCAAACCCCCCTGGACACATGCCTGGGAAACCCCAAATCCTTGGGAATTCTCAAATGGGACCCCCCAAAATCTTTGGGAATTCTCACCTGGGGCCCCCAAAATCTTATCTGGGAACCCCAAAACCCCCTGGACCCGTGCCTGGGAAACCCCAAATCCTTGGGAATTCTCATCTGGGAAACCCAAATATTTGGGAATTCTCAAACAGGAAACCCCAAATCCTTGTGAATTTTCACTTGGGAACCCCAAAACTTTGGGAATTCTCATCTGGGGAACCCCAAACCCCACCCACTGGGATTGAACTGGGGACACTGGGACAGGACTAGTGACACTGGAGTGGTGGCACTGGGATTGAACTGGTGGCACTAGGACAGGACTGGTGACACTGGGATTGAACTGGTGGCACTAGGACAGAACTGGGGACACTAGGATGGTGACGCCGGGACAGGACTGGTGACACAGGACTGGTGGCACTGGGACAGATTTGGTGACACTGGGATAGAACTGGGGAAACTGGGACGGAACTGGGAGCTCTGGGATGGTGACATTGGTGTGGGGACAATGGGGTGGTGGCAGTGGGAGGGAACTGGTGGCACTGGGATTGAGTTGGGGACACTGGGACAGGACTGGTGACACCGGGGTGATGGCGCTGTCCCCACCCCCTGGTGCCACCCCCGCTGTCCCTGTGTCCCCACAGTGTCGCTGGACTCGGCGCGCGCTGCCCTGGGCATGTCGCAGGACTGTCACCTGCAGCTGGCGCTGGCTGCTGTGGCCGTGTCTTGCCAGGTGGCCCTGCAGGCCTTGGTGACATCGCGGTGACACTGTGGGACACCGCGCGCGGGCACCGCGCCATGGCCCGGCGCCTGCGGCAGCGCGCGTGCCTTGTGGCCACCGCCAGGGCCACCAGTGAGGCCACCGTGGCCACCTCGGCCACAGTGGCTGTGCAGGTGAAGCTGGAGGAGGTGACGTCTCACCTGGAGACACTGGTGGCCGCTGTCCGGCACGACACGGCGGTGACACCGTGGGGGAAGCGGCGACAGGGATTCCGCAGGACCGGGAACGCGCTCAGCGACATCGCGGTGGCCTTGGGGACAGGGGAGGAGGGACAGGAGGAGGGACATGAGAAGGTGGCGGGGAAGCTGAAGGAGGCGCTGGTGGCGCTGGAGGGGTGGGGACAGGGACAAGGACAAGGACAGGGACAGGGACAGGGACAGGGTTAGGGACAGGGACGGGGACAGGGACAGGGAGGGGACACGGGGGTGGCGCTGTGACATGACCTCAGTGTGTCCCCAGTGTCCCCAACATGATCCCAGTTTGTCCCCAATGGGACCTTTTTCCACTTTTCCCCTGACGAAAATTCTTTCTGAGCCCGGTGGAGGAAGGAATTGTGGGGAGGGGGGTTTATTCTCTGGGGGGGGCTCCTTTGGAGCTCCTTTGGAACCTCCTTTGGAGGTCTTCCCCCAATTTTGTCCTAAACTTGGACAAAACAATTTGGTGGCCTGTACGGGGAACCAGAAAAAGTGGAAAAAACTTTATTCTAATAATATTTTGTTTTCAACTGTTGGTATTGGTATGTCTTTTGAATCCATAATGTCTTTTGGAGTGGGTGCCTGCCTGTATGTTTGGTCTTTAGGTTTTTTTGAAGTGTTAATACCCCTTTGGCCCTTGGCTTTTTTCTCTTATCCGGAGGTAGCCTCAATGTTGTCTCTAATACGAATACGTAGCTTTTGTATTAAAGGAGTATTAACCAGAATATTTATTGGGCTAGGCTTGGTAGTGATGGTTTGCAGGAGGTTTACAAGAATGTTGGAATCTGTTTCAGAAATGTGTAATTCATGGTTTGTGTTGTGGACTCAATTTATTAGAGGAGAAGCAGGCAAAGAAGATTTCTTGCCTTTATTTCCCTTCCTCTCCTTTGAATCATTTACATCTCTGTGGTTAGACAGGGAAGCCCGATCGGAAGATATCGCGATGTACGGGAAGATAGGGTCCCATCCCCTCCAATTACGTTAACCAATAGCATTACAGTGATGACGTAAGCGCACCGTGGTTATATAGGGAAATGCAAACAGGAAATAAACGCTTTTCGCCATCCACCACATTGGTGTTCGTGTGTGATTAGCCCGAACGGCCTGTACGTTTTGCCGTCGTGTCTTTTCCGAACCGGGTCGCCTTGCCTCCCAAGAGGCAACATAGTGGTGCTGAAACCTGAGACCCGCCCCCCCGACACACGGGAAGGCGCGGCCGGGACATCGGGAAACTCGCCGGACGAGGAAAGACGGCCGGAGCGGCGGGACTGACTTCGGCGGGGAGGACGCTCCCGTACAGCCGGGATGGAAGCTCTCGGCAAGGTGGTTTCGCAGCTGCATAAGCAGTGGGGGATTGACTGTAAGGCAAAAGACTTTGAATGCGCAGCTACGAGATTGCTGAAATTAGATGTCATTGATCGTCCCGTAGACATCCTTCACCCAGAATGTTGGGACAAATGTACTAAAATACTTGTGGACGATATAATATGTTCAGGATCCAGCAAGTGTCTTAAGAGCTGGGGGAGGGTTACGCAAGCATTGCAGAAAGCATTGCAAGAGCAGGAAACTTGGAAAGTGGCCCAAAATTGCTTGAAGGTTACTCCAAAAGTGAGGGTTGGAGCAACTACTCAAACTGTGTTTAATGATTGCTCTGCTGATTCTGACCCACCACTCAAAGACAAAGATTGCCCTCAGTCGTTGTCTCGATCCCCCAGTCCTACTCCTGATTTGACCGTAAAACAGGGGCAACAGCTAAAAGGTGGTAATGTTGGTGAACCTGGGAATGCGTTTGACAATGTGGGCCCTGAAGAAGTTTGGGAAAGACCCCCACCATATGCACCACAAAATGGCGCCGGTCAAGTGGGAGAGGGGCGGGGAGAGGAGTTGCTTCCTGCCACAGACATGCGTGAGCGGAAATCCAAGGGGAAGTGGGAGGAGAACGCGAACGGCAAGAGGGAGGAGAGCCCAAGGCCCAATCAGGGAGCGCATCCCAAAACATTTCCTTATAAGGAAAGGAACTCCCCAGAAGGGAGGCGGAGAAGGGGAGGGAAGAAACCCACCAATGGGAAAGGGAGACAGTGGAGCCCAACTAAAAGACACCGTAGCCTGGAAATTTCTTACCACTCGACTTCCGCCTCCGAGTCGGATGATGGCTGGGGTGACGGGCGGCGCATGTGGGATATGAAGTGGTATGCATCTAGCTCAGATTCTGACTCGGATAATGAGAAAATACAAGCAAGCTCTAACAAACCTAAAAGCTTGGCCTCATCATATATGGTCAAGAAAAGCTTGCAAAAACCTACGCCGCTCAGGGATTGGAAAGAAATTCAAATGGTGTGTGCCAAGTGGGCGCCACCCGCGGTGCTAGCATTCCTGGTCAGAGAGGTGAACAGTCAAAAGACTTACTCTCCAGTTAACCCCAAAGATGTGCAAGCAATCGTTAAGACAATTGCTGAAAAAGGAATAAACTCCGCAATGGTTTCCACCCTAATTGATAGTGGTTTTGGCAATGACGATATGCTCCCTTTCGACATCAAACAAACGTGCAGGATGATTTTTGATGGCGCGGGGGTGATAGTATTCAAGCAGGAGAGGGAGGACAATTTCTCTAATGTGCTTGCCAAAGTTGCTGGGGACGAGCACCCGTTGAGGAACTCCAGCCTACAGCGGTTAATGGGCAGAGACCCAACAATGGTCACTCCTCAGGTGCAAGCCCAAAACATGAGAGCCCCAGAAATCACGGCCACAACTTGCGCAGCCAGAGACGCCATCCGTACCACCTGCAGAATAGTTGCCAGGCCAGCCCCATGGTCTACCATCAAACAAAACGAAAGCAAAAGCTTTACCCAATTTGTAGACCATCTCCAAGCTGCCATAGACTCTTCTAACTTGCCGGCAGAAGCCAAGGGCCCAGTCATCGCTGACTGCCTGCGACAACAATGCAACCTGGCCACCAAAGAGATTTTGCGATCAGTGCCACCTGGCTCTAGTATTGCGGCAATGATTAAACATGTGGCAAGAGAAGAGCACCTAACTCCGATCCACGCTGCAGTGAGTGCTGTTGTAGCCGAAGTAATGGCTGTTCAAAATTGTCATAGCCATAACCAACCAAGACCGCCCGACCCCCAACCCCAAGGCAAGCCGAGAGGGCCATGCTGGGCTTGCGGCAAAAAGGGGCTTTTTGGCAGAGAATGCAGGCTGAAGAAGCAGGGAAACGGGCGAGGGAGGGGACCAATGGGCCGCGTGCAGCCCCCTCCCAGTTGGGATATCCAGCGGCCCAGTTATGCGAACCCCGCGTGGGGCGAACAGCTTCCAAACCCGTTGCCTCCTCGAGAAGCCACCAACTTCATGGCCCAGCCCCTACCCCCGCAGCAAGTGCTTCTCCAGCCGATGACCCAGCCAGGGTTAACCACATCCGTGTCGTCAAAAGGCCGTTTGGGGAACAAACCCTTCGAGTGGCCTTGGCAGTACAATGTCACAGTCCGCCAATAATATGGGGAATTTGCCGACAGTACATTAACAGCTCCAATATAATCCCCGGGAAAAGCCCTTCTCTTGGGGGTTGGGGTTTTGTTCCTTTAATGTAGGAGTTTGGAGAATTTTTTCCCATTGTAATGCTAACAGAACCTGTCAGCTGTGCCCAGGGTTTGTGATGGCCCTGGACGGGCGGGTGGGTGGGACCGGAGCTGCTCGGAGGACCGCGGGGGCTTCCGGGCGGGGCTACCCAGAAGAGCATGCGGGCTTGTGGAGGGGCACTGCGGTTTCCGGCGAGAGAGGAGCGAGGAGGCACCCGTTTGGCCGCACTGCACGTGGGAGAGAGGCAGACAGCCAGACCCTGCTGCAATCAGTTGTCCTGCTACCTCGGAGGCACTGCTGACCACCAAAGACCAAACGCCTCTTGCCTTTTGGGAATACAGCTGATCTCCAGACACAACAGTGAGTGAGGAGCTCGGCTCCCACCTGAGCCCAGCCTGGCTCCGGCTGCTCCCCCCCGCCCCCGCCACCTCTCCTCGCTCCCGCCTGCTCTGCGGACGTGTTACAGCCCCGGGGACGGACACAGACCGAGTGTGTCCGTGTCTAAAGAAAGGACTAGAACCAGGTTATTTTCTTCTGTTCTTTTTGTCGGTAATTTTAATAACTGTTGTTGTTTTCTACTTGTGCTGTTAGTTAGAGTAGTAAAGAGCTGTTACTTTTACCTCCTTATCTCTGCCTTGAGTCCTTGATTTGAAACAATTATAACACTCGGAGGGAGGTGAAATTGATTTCTCTATTTCAAAGGGAAACTTCTGCCGTTTATTGGCAAAACCCTTTCCTAAAACCAGAAAAGTTACAAGGGTTTTTATAGCCTAGGGTGGTCTGTGGTCATTTCCTTCAGCTCATGTCCAGGTGGGTGGTCCTGGTACAGAGCGAAGGTCAGAGTGTGAGAGGGGGATGGGTTCCTAGCTGACCGTCACAGACCGAAATCTTCCGCATGCATCCTTATCTCTGACATTTCCCCTCCCCATAATTAGTAAAAATCATATAAAGTTATAAAATGTAGACATTATAAAATTTAGAGGGTTAGTAAAGTTAATATAAAGTTGTAAATGTGTTAGTAACAGGCAGGCCTTAAAGTAATTGTCGGCATTCGACGAACATAATATTAACCTCCTCTAAACGCTTCTTAACGAATAGCACCCATTTGTTAAGTATGCAAGGCCCGAAGATTAGTGTTAGAAAGATTATAGTGAGCGGGTCTATTAGGGTAGAAATTAGGGTGGTGAGCCATGGGGACTGGTTGAACCACGACTCAAACCAGCCCTGTTGAGCTGCTCTGTCCATTTTTCTCTGCTTTAGTCGGTGTCTCAGTTCGGCCATGGAGTTTTTAACGACTCCGGTGTTTTGCATATAAGCAGCATTCCTCTTTCAAGGCGGCACACAGGCCTCCTTGCTGCATGAACAAAAGGTCCAGTCCTCGCCTGTTTTGGAGGACGACCTGTGAGAGTGAGGAAAGGGATTGTTCTAGGGAAGAAATGGATTTCTCAATCCCCTGCAAATCCTTGTCGACGGTCATCTGCAGTTGGGCCAGTCCTTGATATTGTGTTGCAAGGGCTGAGACGCCTGTGGCAGCACCGGTAGCTCCTAAACCGAGGAGCATTGCGATGGTGATGCCCGTTACCACTGCTCGCTTGTGGAGCCGGTCTGGTTCCTCGAACAAGTGGTGCACTTCTTTTTCCTGGCGATACAGGACTCTGGGGACAATTAAAACTCGGACGCAAAAGTCGTTAGAATGGTTGAATTTGTCAATGGGTACACATGGGCTTACCCTGGACTGTTGACAGACCCACATTTTTAGTGTAGCTGGGATCACCCACGGGAACTTCTCCCCTTTAAGTCTGACGAATTCCCGACAGACGTTGCCCATCCGCTTTGCCAAGGTTGGATTGCCAAAGCATTTGCCTTGGCCTGAAACCTGGCTTAGGGTAATGCCTCTCGGGGGTGTCCCATCTGCATTGGTGTGGATTGTCTGACTTTGAAAAGATGAATGGGAGATCGAGGGCAACACCTTCGTAAAAAGAGGGTTGTGCATCATAGCATAACCAGCATGATTCTGTGAGGTTCGGTTTGGATTGGTTTAACGATACAAAGGTAGCATTTAACATGCTTAAAAATGGATCGGAGAGGGTTGGTTTGGCTAAGAAATCGGCTAGGGAGAAGGTAGATTTTTGCATCTGTGTTCTGTGGCTAGAGCTACAGGTAGTTGCGGTCTCTGACCTGCCCCCTTTTTACTGGACGGGCAGCATGGCCCCACCGCTGGGCGCCGGGGGTCTCCACAGTCAGGGTGGCGAGGCTGCGGAGCCACCTCCATGGCCGAGGTAGAGGAGGAAGAATGGCTGCGAGGCAGGGTGTGCTTCCTCCTCCTCCTCCTCTGCTGCTGCTGCCACTGCCTCCCGGGCTCGGGCCGCCGCTCTATGAGGGGGGCAGCTCCGCTCCGGCCCCGCTCCCATCCTGGGAACTTTATGCCGCCAGTGGCGGCAGCGCTGCCCGCTCCACCTCCCACATCCCTGCCCCCACTTGAACTAGGAACACCAGTGTGACTGACAGAGCCCACTCCACGCAAGCTATTTTTATTTTCCGCCAGTCTGTAAGCGGGGTTTGATCTCTCCCTGATGTCTCCTTAACCCATGCGGGAGCATTGCAGCTAGTGTTCTTAAAAGTCGCTGCTCCCTTTTTGTTAAAGTCTGAATCGGTATCGGAATCCTCCTCTGACCACCTCCCAGGCCTTCCATCTGAGCTCCATTCGGAGTCCGACTCGGAAGTCCACTGGCTTGCAACTTCCGGGCTGCAGAGCTTTTTCCTGGGGTTTCGCCTCCACCCTGTCTTCCAGGGGCCAGGCCGTTCCCACCCCCTGGGCTCTCCCTGCCTCCTGCTGGGGGAGGTTCTTGCCCTATAAGCACCTGATGTATTATGAGCTCTTTGATTGGTTTTAAGCTCCATCTCAGGAGTTGCCCCTTCTCCCCACTTGCCTGCGCATGCCCCACTCAGCGAGCCATCCACACTTTCGCCCTCCGCACCTTTGTTCCACCCTTCACCACGCGGTTCAGCGCCATTTTCAAATTCATATGGGGGTGCCTTATTATCAGCCACATCAGACTCTGATATTATAGCAGTGTTCCACGCCTCCTCTGTCAACCCCTGCCAAAATGCCCGCGCGCGTTCTCCCCCACTTCCGATGGCAATGACTCTGGTCCCAGGGGTCGTGGGGAGGATCCCAAAGCCCTCGCATCCGCTCTTGTTGCCAGTTCAATCTACTCCCCGGTTTGAGTCACAGCCTCGATCCCCAATTGCGGCTCGGCTAACAGGCAAACGCGCGATGCTCTCCAGGCATCTTGTTCTGTCCGCGCCTTCTGCAGAGCCTGGATTACCATGCCCCACGCTTTGAGTGTTTTTCCTGAGCCTGAGGACATGGTTTCCTCGGCTAGAACCTGGTTGCATCTACCCAATATCCCCGGAAGAAGAATATCCACCGGGCTGTCTATCGCGCCCATTTTCATCAGCCTCTGCATAGTGAGAGTAAAATCTTTAAGCTTACAATCTATATTCCACTGCCTGTGGATTTCACTTACGACCTTTGCGACAGCGTCCATTCTCCTCACAGGTCCGGGGAAATCCCCCACGCTGCAACAGAACAGCCATGCAGCTGCTGAGTCTCATCCAGGCGATTCCCAAACCCAGGGCGGTATTCCCGGGTTTTCGGCACCACTTGTTTTGTGACGACGTGGTTCAATACCCATCACGGGAGCCCAAACCCAGGGCTCCTTGGGCCATCAAGCTCCTGGACACCAATGTGGTGGACAGCAAAATGGCGTTTATTGAGAGGTTACAAGGGTTTTTATAGCTTAGGGTGGTCTGTGGTCATTTCCTTCAGCCCATATCCGGGTGGGTGGTCCTGGTACAGAGCGAAGGTCAGAGTGTGAGAGGGGGATGGGTTCCTAGCTGACCGTTACAGCCCGAAATCTTCCGCACGCATCCCTATCTCTCCACAGGATGGTCAACTCTTTTACCATATGCCAAATCATCATGAGCCGAGCCCTAGAACCTGTTCGATCTGCCAACCCAGAAGCTACCATTATCCAATATATGGATGACATCCTTGTTACCGCTCCAAAGCCAGACCACATAGACAACCTCGTGTCAGCAATTTCTGAGGTTCTAAAGGCCAACGGCTTTGAAATAGCTGAAAGAAAAATAAAAAAGGGTTCTTCTGTTACGTTTCTGGGTGTAAAAATCACTAGCTCCTATGTGACACCCCCAACAGTCAAAATTCACTGTGATGTCAAGACACTTCACGACGCACAACAGCTAGTAGGGTCCTTGCAGTGGTTGTGCAACATCGTCCTCATCCCACCAGAAGTTATGTCTCCGCTATACGAGCTCCTTAAAGGCAAGCATCCATGGGTACAAAAGACCCTCTCAGATGAAGCCACGTGCTCACTCGACTTTGTCGAATGACAGTTGTCTACAGCGATCCTCTCCAGATGGAATCCAAGTCTACCGTTGGACATTTATGTACATTTCACCAAAGAGGGGGGAGTGGGAGCGCTAGCACAAGGACCTCCCCACACAGCTAAACCAGTACAATGGGTAGTCCTCGGAAAAACCGAGAGTGGAATGACTCGGAAACCTTATTCTGAAGGGCAGGAAACTCGCTCTAAGTCACTTAAGTTTCGAGCCTTGTCCTGGTTTTAGGACAGGGTTCTGCCAATAAACGGCAGAAGTTTCCCTTTGAAATAGAGAAATCAATTTCACCCCCCTCCGAGTGTTATAATTGTTTCAAATCAAGGACTCAAGGCAGAGATAAGGAGGTAAAAGTAACAGCTCTTTGCTACTCTAACTCACAGCACAAGTAGAAAACAACAACAGTTATTAAAATTACTGACAAAAAGAACAGAAGAAAATAACCCGGTTCTAGTCCTTTCTTTAGACATGGACACACTTGGTCTGTGTCCGTCCCCGGGGCTGTAACACGTCTGCAGAGCAGGCGGGAGTGAGGAGAGGTGGGGGGAAGCAGCCAGGGGCGGGCTGGCTCAGTTGGGAGGCAGCTCCTCACTCACTGTAGTGTCTGGAGATCAGCTGTATTCCCAAAAGGCAAGAGGCGTTTGGTCTTTGGTGGTCAGCAGTGCCTCCGAGGTAGCAGGACAGCTGATGGCAGCAGGGTCTGGCTGTCTGCTTCTCCCCCACGTGCGGTGAGGGCCAAGCGGGTGCCTCCTCCCTCCTCTCTCGCCGGAAGCCGCAGTGCCCCTGCCCCAGCCCGCACGCTCTTCTGGGTAGCTCCGCCCGGAAGCCCCCGCGGTCCTCCGAGCAGCTCCGGTCCCACCCACCCGCCCGTCCAGGGCCATCAAAAACCCTGGGCACAGCCGGCGGGTTCTGTTAGCATTACAATGGGAAAAAATTCTCCAAACTCATACATTAAAGGAACAAAACCCCAACCCCCCAACATTATCCACCCCGAATTTTTTCCCATGCCAACATGCTACAGCAAATTAAAAAACCTTTAAATCATATACATACAGGCAGTTACAGGCACAGTGTCATGGATAGCTCACCCTAGAACAAGGTCTCCTTGGGGTATGCATCGGGTCTCTCAATCCTTTTGCATCACCCACCAAGTGCAACCTGGTCCTTGAACGAAAACCACCCCACAAACAGGACTGTCTTTGCTGGAGGCAGAGTTCACCCAAACAGTTTTCCCTAACATGCCTCTCAGGTGTACCACTGGGACCTTATCTCCATCTGGTGTTCCCAAGAGCTCAGACTGATCAGGGCCT
>JAREIS010002839.1:0-10283 GCA_030060385.1 Muscicapa striata striata | reverse complement strand
AGCAGCAGCCAGGGCTCCACAGCGGGGGAAGCCCCTGGGCCTGCCCACACATCCTCTGCTCAAATCCTCTGCCTGGCCACCCTCCTTTGGCATCTCCAGCCACTGGGGCCAATCCTTGCTGCCACTGCTGCAGCTTGGCTGCTTTCTGTGCCTGCACTGCCACAGCTGCTGGGGAACACAGCGGCACAATTCCACTCTGGCTCTCAGTTACACTCACACACTGGGCTGGGGGTGATTGGAAAGTCACAAGAAAAACTGGGCTGGTGCTGGAAAATACACCAACTTTAAATTTTTAAAATTTATTTCTCTACTCAGGCTTGGTTTTCCTTTGCCTCAGGGAAAGGAATTTTGAAAAATTTTTAAAAAGATGTTACACTACTCAACAGAGATGAGTTTAACATCTCAACAGACTGAGAATAGCCCAAAAGATACCCACAAAGATAACAACCATCAACAAAATATCAGCGACCATCAGCAAACAGCAAGTAACACCCACCTCAGAGACAGCTCTGGGCAGAGCTGGAAGCACCTGGTCTGAAAAAGGCTGAGATGGAAAATCAGGAGTTCGGACCTAATTAACATCAGAATGACCGAATCACAGGCAAAGAAATCCAGGTCCAACAGGAAACCCAATACTCAGAACTACACAACTTGGAAGTAATGAACACCAAACTAGTGGATTTCAATGGACTCAGACTGTATGAAATTTAGGAAAAATCTAGTAAAACTCACGTGCCATGGAATGATTTTTTTTTGTGCACACTCAGCCTACTTGTGGATGAAATGATTTCTGCTGCACATTTTGGCAAAAATCAAGCAATGCCTTGACTCTCTAACACTAAAGATATCAAGTAAAAAGCAGATTAGAAGGGGGCACATGTGAGTCAGGGGATGGCTGCTCTGAAGGATTAGCATAGGTTTCAGGCAGCTGGAAGAGGAGTTTTAGAAATGCAAATTAACACTGCTAGGGAAAAGTACCCATTTATCATCTGAATTAGGTAATACAAGCTGTCCTTGAAAAAACAACCAGCCAGCCAGAGTCAGCTCTTGACCATCCTGCTGACCAGGCTATGTCAAGCAAGAAGGTGACATTTGTGGAAAATTAAATTACTCAAACTGCTGTTTGCAAATAGACGATAACTGAAAATTGGTGAAACGTAAAACAATGGAAATAAGAAAGTTGCTCAGATTCCGGTCCAAATGTAGAAAGGATGGGAATGGGACACGTTTTCGTGGTTCCCTGGCAGACCATGGTTTAAACAAATGCTGTTCCTCCTCTGATGTGCTGCAGCAACTCTCATCTTTTTCCCATGCACGACACCTTGCTGAGTGCAGCTCATTCAGCAGGTGAGCAAGGGGATGCAGGTGGCAGCCAGGCCTGATCCAGAAACGGCTACAAAAGGACAGGGAGTGAGGGCACTGAGAATAATCCCAAAACAAAGAGGAACCATGAAAAGAGATTGAAACAAAGGTAATTAAAGAGAGTAAACACAGTTATTGAGAAAATACTAAGAGGGTTTGAGCGGAATCAGATGAATGTGCTAAGAGACAGAGCCAGGGACTTGTACAAAAGGAAGTAACAGGAAGAACCATCAGTTACAGAAAACGTTACTAATTGATACGGACTGCTGCTGAGCCAAGATCCTGCTCAATTCCTGAACTTCGAAAGGAGGAACACTAAACACAGCCGTGAAAATCGGATGTTATACAAAAGGAGGGGTGCATATTAAGGGAGACATGTAGCAGGCGGATCGGGAAGTCTGAACCTTCCAAATACCTCAGCCACTGGGGAAAGGGAGAGGGAGATGAAGCCGGGAAAATGAGGATAAAAAGGAAGCTGCGTTTTAGAGACCACATGGCAAATGCCGCGTGGCTTCTCCCATTGTTCATCAATAAAGTCACTTTTACAGGACTCCTCTGTCTCCTTTGGGCACACAAAACTCGAGCCAGGTGAATTTCCCCGAACAGCCCCGGGGCCTCTCTCAAACATCCCTTGCCCGCCTCGGGCTCCTGCCGGGCTCCAGGTGGGTCCCCGCTCCATCCCAGACTCACCCCCAGCTCCCACCGCCCTCAGCTCCCGCTTACCCCGAGCTCCCGCCGGTTCAGGGCAGCAGCGGTTCCTTGGCCCGATGCCCGGGCCGGGCCCAGCGACCCAGCCGCTCCTCAGGCGAGGTTTGCGAGAAATGGCGGAGATCGGGGAAAGGGAGGGGAGTCCGTGTCATGGGAACAGCCCGCCCCTCGCTGCGATTGGCTGATTCTGCCGTCACTCCTCGATCTCGCGCGCGGATTGGGCAGAGCGGGGATAAGCCCGGCCCCGGAGCCGCCGCCAGGGTGCTGCTGGGAAAGGAAAGGCGCCATTTTTGGAGCATCTCTGCGGGTCCAATCAGTGTCGGATTTTAATATTGGCACATTTTTTCAGCGATAAGCAAGTTTTTGCCTCCTTGTGAAACACACACATAAAGACAAAAAGCCCCGGGACAGTTCTCTTTCCCTTCCAGCCTCTCACACAGTAACACCAGCCCAGGCCCCTCCACTTTGCCCGGGCCGGGCAGGGGCAGGCGGGCTCTGACTCAGAGCTCAGGAAGCTGCCGGGCCCCGTTTCCAGCCAGGGACCCCGATATCCAGGGAAAGGAAAGGCAAGGCCCGTTGCTCACATCCCTGCCCCCGGCACGGCCGCGGCTCGGCAGAACCCTGCCCTGCCCCGGCCCGGAGCGGCTCCGAACGGCCGGGCCCGCCCCGCTGCCCACGGGCCTGGGGGAAAAACAGCTGAGCCCCGTTCTGGCAAGGCCCCACAGCCTTGTCTGCTGGGCAGGGTGGAGGAAGAACCCCCGGCCCGCGGCTGGAATTGAGCGCAGCGGGCGCCGGAGAACAGCCATGAAACCAGAAACTCATCAGCGCTTCTCTGACTAAACCCTGCAGTCCTCACCCAGCCCCCAGCGTGGCCTGGAAAGACTCTTTATTGTAAATAACTCAACAGCCCCACCTGGAAAAAATCACAAACCCTCTGCTGCCTGGGTAAGGTATTAACTCTTTCAATGCCCAGAATAAAACTTTACAGATACTTTATTCTCTCTCCTAAAAAAACAAAACAAAACAAAAAAACCAAAAAAACCCAAAAAAACAAAAAACAAAAAAAAACCCAAAAAAACCAAAACCAAAACAACCAAACAGAAAAGCACAAAATTATAATACCCACAGAAACAATATAAAAACACAGAAGTCAAACAAAAAGAGAAGTCAAATGCTATATAAAGAAAGAAGAAAACTCGTGAACTAAAATTTCTCTTTTTTTTTAAACTATGGGGAAAAATCTCTTATTTCCCTATGACACATAAAAATATTGTGAACTGAATATGATTGTTCTAACTGTAAATATAAACAAAAGCATTAATATTAAAGTAAGAAAATGTTAAAATTGCTGTGATCCCCTAAATTTAAAAAATAAAAAAGCCATGGCTGTTCCCCCCCAAAAAAAAAGAAAAAGAAAATAACCTCTGTTCTCAAAAATAAAGTAAGTTTTTGCTTAAGCTGATATAATCCTTGAAGTTTGCCTCATAAGTTAATATAGTCTTTAGTAAAAGTTATTAGGAAAATTGTTAGTTTGAAAAAAGGGTTTTTAGATAGTAATCAGATTTCCATTCTCCCAGGTGGCCAATCCCTCTAATATGAAAACCAAACAAAAACTTTCCTGGGAAGAAATCTTCATAGATTAAAAAAAGGTCTCCTCTTTCAAGTAAATTTGTAAAAGTTATTTTAAAGGTGGTAAATTGGGTCTTTTTTTGTACATTTTTAGTATGAAAAAATAATGTAAAGTTTTATTCTAGATTTTTTTTCTTATAGTTTCTAGTAATAAAATTTCTCTTTATACCATTTAAAGTTAAACCTGTGTTTTGCCTTCCTCCTAATCTTATCTTGCAACAAAAAAAGTTCAAAGTAATAAACCAGAACCAGTACATCCAACCTCAGATATTCCTGGATTTTGATTTCCTGTTGCCCAAGGGTGTCTTCTGCAGCGAAGTGCTGATGAACTGGGGCAAAGACCAAGATTTTGGAGACAGTGAGGTGGAAACCCCTCCAGACAAGGTTCTTCCACCCAAGCACGTGGATCCTCAGCTTGCACAGACACGGAAATGCTTTTCTTTGGCCTTGATTTGCTTTTGATTTCTCTTCAGCCTTTAAAACATCCAACACTGGGGTAAAAATAAAGACACTGAACTGAGACATGGGTGGGGACATGGTGGGACATGGCCAGTGACACGTGGGGACATGGCCATGGCCGGTGCCATGGGGGAACTTGCAGGGGCTGTGGGGGATGCTGGGTTTGAGGGAGTTGAGGGTTCCTGGGAGGCACTTGGGGCTTGCTGAGGGCTTTGGGGACCCCAGGCCGAGCGGCTCCGGCTGCGCTGGGAGACCCTGGCGGAGGTTCTGGGGCAGCTGCTCAAGGACCCCCTGCCCTGGAGCCCCAGCCGGGCATTGGGCTCCTGGAAGGGAATGAACGTCCTTGTCCCCAGGAGGGAAATCCCAGCACCCCCAGGGTGTCAGGGGCAGCTGAGAGGCCACAACAGGGAGGGGAAAGCCAGACAGAGCTGTCCCCCTCCAAAACCCCCAGAAATCAGGGTTCTTCCCAGGAAAAAGCTTCCAGGTGGTGCCTGAATTGAGGGAAAATGTGCCTGGAACCCCCAAAACCAATCATGTGGGACAGGGGTGGTGGATTGGGGGGCAATGGGGAAGGGGTGGAAGAGTGGGGGAAAAGAGGGTACTGGGACCCCCAAATTGCATTGGGAGGGGTCCCACTCTGTAACTGCTGGACTGGCAGCCTCGTGGTGGAGGCAGAGCTGCAGACAGACAGGACACACTGCTCACCTTGTGTGCACAACAGTGACAGTTTATTCCTGGAGGCTCCCTTTTATTGGGGGTCCAAAATCCTCATGCCTGAGCATATCATTGCTTGAGGTCTTGGTGCTGCCCAGCTCCTTTGGCCAATCCCATGCCTGCAGCCCAGGTGGAATCCGACCGGGTTAAATCCACCCGGGGCGGGCCCATGGTACCGAGCCGGCTTTCCAAGGCAGCGCCTATTGCAAGCAGCTTGCACTGCAACAACTGCCCTTTCCTTTTTTATTAAAAGGGTAAAAACGCTCTGTGACACCCATCTGCGAGGGCACATTGCAAACAGGGTGGCAGAAGACAGCATACATCTAATTTGGGATGAGGTTTCTCACTGGAGCTGCAGCATTCATGCCTGAGGAGCTGTTGGGTGAGAATTATTAACCACAGGCTCAGAGTTTAGAAGTTACAATTGCTGTAATAAAACAGCCATGACTCCATTTTCTTCATGCAGGAAAACCCAATTCTTTCTTCACACAGCTTATTTTGTACAGTTTTCACAGACCTCGTGTGTAACTCTGTTTGGTTAATAGTTTTCTTGCCAATTACTCCATTGGTTAGTAAAAGGTATTTTACTTGTCAATCAAATTTCTCTCTTCTTGGTTAGTTTATATATTTTGTTCACTGATTCTCATGAGACAGATTTCTTGTTTATTGCAGGTGCAAAGGGTTCTTTTATGAGAATAGCTTGCTGTGTTAATTGTTTTCATGCTTAAGATTGTTTTCACATGGGAACAAGCAAGTTACTTAGCTCACTCTTGTGGGGGTGTTATCTCATTGAGGTTATCACTGGTTATCTATTAGATATGGGATAATATACATAAAAGACCAATTACAATCAACAAAACTTAGCAAATTCTATCATGTCATTAACACAAGGTTTCACAGCATAAGAAAACAAAAGAATAATGTCCAATGTCTTCTAGGGAAATGGAAATAAATGACCATTGTTTTAAAGTCCAAATAGTCCATTAGCTGGAAATGTTGATCTTTGACATCACTGAATGAGCTCTTGGATCCTGGAACAGGGAATAACTGAAGAAGGTTAGTAGGAACATTATACCATGATGATGCCCTAAGGCTTTTGTTGGCAATTTGCCTCTAAATTTCCAGACACAGCCATGTCTTGGCAGTCCTACTTCTGTTTTTGTTCTGACCATGTTCTGAAGGCTGCATGGTGATTAGCTTCTTTTTCTTCTCACTGGGCCTCATTTTCTTGGAGGCAATTGATGTTTGGCTGAATAAACAGGTGATTACTTTGAACTTGTTGATGATAAAAATACATGCATACCTTCTCCTTAAATTAATGAATTAATTAGACTTTGTCATTGTACATTCAATTGAGGAGCATTACATAAAAATATTTTAATTTTTTAAATATTTCAATTTTTAAAATGTAAATATATAAATATTTAGAAGCTAATTCTTTGTTTTAAAACAGCATGCATGACTCTTGCCATGAACATGAAGGGAACATCAAAATAAAACAATAGATATAAAACCAAAAACTTACAGCAATAGGTGATAATTCAGATACAACAATCCCAAACATTTCCAATAACAGACATAATTAATAACACATGTGAAATTAAATTATTACCAAGCACTAAAATATTGCACCATCATCCCAGTGTCTGCAACAGCTGATAAATCTCAAATCAGTGAAGAATTGGATAAGCATCTGTTGGGGGTTGGTTTTCCTTTCCTCTCTGCCTCTGGAATTTTTCCCATTGAAATGCTAAAAAGCACTGATGGTTAGGTACTAGCACTGGAGGGGAGTCTCCTGTTTTTTGGGAGTTTCTCTTGGAGGGCAGGGAGGGTAGGGGGGAGGGAAAGGGGGAACACCGTGAGATTAGAAACAGGTCAAGGAGGGTGGGGGCAGTTGCTGGCTCTCACTCATTTTTGGCTTTGGAGGAAAAAGGTCGTTGCTACCCACCCCCACCATCCCAAAGCCGGGAGCTGCCTCTCTGTTTTGGCCCCTCACCCCTGCTTGGATGCCCTCCCGCTTCAGCTTGCTGTTTGCCGAGTGTCCCGCCTCTCCTCCATCCCCTTCCCATCTGGGACACAGCCACCATCACCCCCAGCACCCCTGCAGCTGCGCAGGATCGTCGCATCTGCCCTGTGCACCGGGAATCTGCCAGAGCTCCCTGCACACTGTGACAGGAACTGCACCACAGGGGAAAAGTGCCTGAGGCCGAGAAGGACTGGAACTGGGTTACTGCTCTGTTTGTTGTGAATTCCATAGTGGTTGTTTTGTTTGCCTTGTTATACATACTAGTAAAGAACTGTTATTCCTATCCCCATATCTTTGCCTGAAAGCTGCTTAATTTCAAAATTATACTAATTCAGAGGGAAGGATTTACTTTCTCCATTTCGAGGGAAGGCCCTGCTTTCTCTAGAACACACCTGTCTTTTTTTCAAACCAGGAGAGATTTTGGTGCCCAACGGTGGCACCTGAGGGCATTGTGAGGAAAGGGTGAAAAGGAATAACAGTTCTTGAGGCACCTGAGTTTTTGTGTTCGGTGGCACCATGTGGTCCAGCTTACCCTGGTTCAGGTTGCACATGGTCACAGCTATGTCTCTCCCATTTGCAGCCCCTTATCCAAACATGGATCCTATAACTAAGGCTACTGTAGCTGTTATCCAGTTCATTTTGTGGGATGATAAGGTGAGGAATTCATGGATTTTTAATTTCCTCTGGAAGATGGGTACATGGATTCAGAGCTATCACACTCTATCTGTATGTTTTTGGGATTACTTTAGTAATGGTACTTACTGTGAGGAAGTGACAGGAGGGGCAATTTTCTCCCAACCCTTCACCCAGTTTTTTGGGTCCACCCCACCAGTTTTTGAAGGGTTCCAATCTCCTCTAAATGCTAATGATATCATACAGTGGCTGGTGTTGCTGATATGCCTGTTCAACCTATTCTATTTCACATTCAGAGATAAGGGGATATTGGCTTGGATAACCCCTCTGATACCTACCCCAGAGACTAGGGATGCTGCCCCAGAGCCTGACCCTGCCCCACAGCCCACCTCAGAAAGGAACCACCCAGAGTGGGTGGGGGTTCTAGTGAAGGAGATAGGCCAGATACTGAAGGAGTACCTTTCCCCACCTGGTGAGAAACCCTGCCCCTGCCCTAGAAAGGGAGAATCTGATGGTGCTGCAGTGGATTCCACAAACATCTGTCCAGGTTCCAACTAAACTGAAAGGCACTCACAGCCAGCAGTAGCTGTCCCTATGGAAATTAAAAATTTTAAGATGAAAACAAAACACCTAGATAATAAGGATCAGCAAGGAGGGCCCTCACAAACTGCAGGAGAACCAGATGTTGAGATTGTCATTGAGTCCCTGTCTTAGGAAAATCTTTGTAACCTGTGTGGCGGCTCCGTTGGTGCTTGGTTAAGTCAGAACGCGTGGAGAAGCTCTTCCCACACTCAGGACACTCGTAGGGCCTCTCCCCGGTGTGGATGCGCTGGTGTCTTCTCAGGGTGGAGCTGTGCCCAAAGCTCTTCCCACATTCCAAGCAGGTGTAGGGCCGTTCTCCTGTGTGGGTCACCTGGTGCCGCATCAGATCAGATATTGTGCAGAAACTCTTCCTACATTTCCCACACTCGTAGGGCCTCTCCCCAGTGTGGATGCGCCGGTGGGCACTGAGATGGGAGCTGTGCTTGAATCCCTTCCCGCAGTCGGGGCAGCGGAAGGGCCTCTCCTCTCTGTGAATCCGCTCATGTACGAGGAGATTGGAGCTCGTCTGAAACCTCTTCCCACACTCAGGACACTTGTAGGGCCTCTCCCCAGTGTGGATGCGCTGGTGGTTTCTCAAGTTGGAACTGTCCCCAAAGCTCTTCCCACATTCCAAGCAGGTGTAGGGCTGTTCTCCTGTGTGGATCACCTGGTGCCGCATCAGATCAGATATTGTCCTGAAGCTCTTCCTGCATTTCCCACACTCGTAGGGCTTTTCCCCAGTGTGGATCTTCTGGTGCCGGATGAGGTCAGAGCTGTACCTGAAACCCTTCCCACATTCCAAGCACTTGTGGGGCTTCTCCCCTCCATGAGGCTTCTCCACCAGCTCTGAGCTCTGCCTGCATCTCCGGCCGCCTTCCCGGCTCAGGGAGGGTCTTTCCTCCTCGCAGCTCCCTGGGCTGGGTTTGCAGCCCCTCCTCCTGAGGGATCTCCGGGGCTTTTCCTCCTCCTCCATCCACCCACAGCTTGGGAATGAAAAAGCCTGGTTTGGGGGAAAAAACAAGAAGACATCTCTATGGGCTGACAGTTTCCCCTTGGCCAAGTTCAACTCAGGAAGTTGACACTGGACATCTTGTGCCTGTAAGAACCTCCCAAACACCAAGATTGAGACCAAAAATCCTCCAAACATCAAACATAGATCAAAAACTCCCCCAAACAGCCAGATTCAGAAAAACCTCCTGCAAAATATTAAAGATTCCGGCCCCATAAAAAACCAAAGCACCAACATGTAGCCCAATGAAGCTCAGAAACACCAAAATTCACCCCAATGAAAATGGTGGTTGCCTCTCTCCGGTCACCTGCTGCATGTGGGGGAGACAAGCCTCCTGGAGCTGCAGGAGAGGCTGCAGATAAAGGGAGGGTGGAACCTTGTGCTGCTTCCCATTTCCACTCCTCTTCCTCCTGTGTCCCTGCTCTTCCTCACACTCCTCTTCCTCCTACTATTCCTCGCTCTCTTCCACAGTCCCACCTGCTCCCCCCACGTGCATCATTTGACCATTTTGTTCTCCAGCCCTGCTTCTCCTTCCCTTCTCCTGCTGCCCCCAGGCCCAGCACCCCCTGCCGGCTCCCTCTTCCCCCCAAACCCACAGCATCCCAGCGCAGGGGCAGGGATGGAGCTGGGGCAGCTCGGGCTGGGGCAGCGCTGGGCTCTCGGCCGCTCCCGCCCGCACTCGGTCCCCACTGCAGCCGCTCCCGCCACGGCAGCGCGGGGGGGCCCGGCCTTGGCGCTGCCCCCTCCCACCTCCCCAAATTCCCCTCCCAGGGGGCGCTGGGGCCCGGGGGGGCAGGTGGGGTCCAGGTGGGGAACGCTGGGAGCTGCGGCTCTGCCTGGACCGCCATGGAAGGGAGAACAGGAAAGTGTCTTTACAAACAGATGCTGGGAATCCGCTTGGACACAGGGCCAGGGACGTGCACATAAGGAAGTGACAGCAGAAGTCATCAGGTTCAGAAAATGTTATTAATTGACCACACAGACTGCTGCTCTGCCAAGGGGGATGCAGTGGGTGCATTGGGAAGTCTGCACCTCTCAAGTACTTCAGCCAAGTAGAAGAAGCCTCTGTGAAATGGCTGAATGTTCAGGCTGAAAAGCATCTTTCAGTACTCAGGGAAAAAAAAGCGCAAATAGAATGCAAAAGGTTAAATGTTTGGGACA
>JAREIS010002836.1:0-10061 GCA_030060385.1 Muscicapa striata striata | reverse complement strand
CGATGAGGGAAGGAGAAGCAGGGCTGGAGAACAAAATCATCAAAGGATGCACCTGGGAAGAAAAGGTGGGATTGTGGAGGAGGAGGAGGAGTAATACGAGGAAGAGGAATGTGAGGAAGAGTAGGGACACAAGAGGAGGAGGAGCAAAAACAGGAAGCAGCACAAGGTTCCACTCCCTCCCCTGTGTGCAGCCTCTCCCCCGCCCCAGGAGCATTTCCCCCTCCCCCTCCCCCATCCCATGCAGCAGGTTACAGGCGAGGGGGATCTGCGATTTTCAGAGGGGTGACTCTTGGTGCTTCTGAGCTTTATTGGTGCTTTGTTTTTTTGTGGGGCCTGGATCTTTTTATTTTGCAGGGATTTGGGGCTGAGTCTTGCTTCTTGGGAGGTTTTAGATCTGTGTCTTGATGTGTGGAGAATTATTGGGCTGAATCTTGGTGTTTTGGAGGTTCTTACAGACACAAGATGCCAGATGATTTCCTGACTTGCTCTTTGGCAAGGAGAAACTCCTAGCTCAAGGCAGTCTCCCTCTTGTTCTTCCTCCAAATCAGGATTTTTCATTCCCAAGTTGTGGGCAACTGGAGGAGGAGGAAATGCCCCAGAGATCCCTCAGGAGGAGGGGCTGCAAACCCAGCCCAGGGAGCTGCGAGGAGGAAAGACCCTCCCTGAGCCGGGAAGGCGGCCGGAGATGCAGGCAGAGCTCAGAGCTGGTGGAGAAGCCTCATGGAGGGGAGAAGCCCCACAAATGCTTGGAGTGTGGGAAGGGTTTCAGCTACAGCTCCAGCCTGATCCAGCACCAGATGATCCACACTGGGGAGAAGCCCTATGAGTGTGGGAAATGTGCGAAGGGATTCAGAGACAGCTCTGACCTGTTGCGGCACCAGGTTGTCCACACAGGGGACCGGCCCTACACCTGCTTGGAATGTGGGCAGAGCTTTGGGGACAGCTCTCACCTGAGAGGACACCAGCGCATCCACACCGGGGAGAGGCCCTACAAATGTCCTGAGTGTGGGAAGAGGTTTCAGACCAGCTCCAATCGCCTCCTACATGAGCGGATTCACACAGAGGAGAGGCCCTTCCGCTGCCCCGACTGCGGGAAGGGATTCAAGCACAACTCCACCCTCACTGTCCACAGGCGCATCCACACTGGGGAGAGGCCCTACGAGTGTCCTGAGTGTGGGAAGAGCTTCTCACACAGCTCAACCTTGACCAGACACCAACGGAGGCTCCACTAAGGGAAGCCCTGTGAGTGCCCCGAGTGTGGGAAGGGCTTTGTGCTCTGCATTAATATTAAAGTAAACAAAGTGTGCCTCATAATTTAATATAGTCCTCAGTAAAAGTTATGAGGAAAACTGTTAGTTTGAAAAAGGGGTTTTTAGATAGTAATTAAATTTCCGTTCTCCCAGGTGGCTAATCCCTCTAATATGAAAACCAAACAAAAACTTTCTTGGAAAGATATCTTCGTAGACTGAAAAAAGTCTCCTCTTTCAAGTAAATTAGTAAAAAACTGTTTTAAAGATGGTAAACTGAGTTGTTTTTTATACGTTTTTCGTATTAAAAAAAGTAATCTAAAGTTTTATTCTACATTTATTTCCTTATAGTTTTTAGTAATAAAATTTCTGTTTGTACCATTTAAAGTTAAACCTCTTTTTTGTCTACCTCCTATATCTCACAACAAAAAAAATTCAAATTCATAAACCAAAACCACTACATCCAATCTCAGTGATTCCAGGATTTTAATTTCCTGTTGCCCAAGGGTGTCTTGCACAGCCAAATGGTGATGAACTGGGGCAAAGACCAAGATTCTGGAGACAGTGAGGTGGAAACCCCTCCAAAAAAGGTTCTTGCCTTCCACCTGAGCACGTGGATCCTCAGCTTGCACAGACATGTGTTGCAGTGTGTTTCTTGTTAATACTATGTTCTGTTGTTGCCCAAGTTAATGGTTTAGTCCACAATTATACCCTCCCACCCACCTTGTCATTCTGTCCTGAATTACCTGTCAGTCCTGCTTTGTGCCAACACCCTGCTTGGAATTCCTCTTTGGAAATTCCCTAAAACTCAAGGTCTCATTAGTTCATGTGACCCAGTTTTTCCCCCTACCTCCCTCATTGGACAATGCCTTTGTGAACCCTACCCTTTATCCCTCCCCAGAATTTCCCCAATTTGCTAAGAATTTGTACCTTTCCCTTGAACCTCCCCCATATTTAAGTTGTTGCACCTTTGCCATTTTTGTCTTTTGCCCCGCGGGTTCCCCAGAGCAATAAATCCTTTTCATCCTATGCAAAAGACCTTCCCCTCCTCCTTGCCTGTTTTGAACACAATCTGAGAGCCAAAAGGCCATGGAGCAATAGCTGGAGCCACATCTGAGGCCTCCTGTTCTGGGAGTGTGACCCACTCTGGGCACGGGGCCGTAGTGCAAAGTGAGTGCAGCTCTGGCCCTTGTGACAGTCCCCTGCCTCTGGTCTCACTTGCTTGGGTTTCTGACTGGGTCTGAGGCAGGGGCTGCCATTCCTCGCTTGTGGGGAGACCAGAACCCCCAGAACCTCCCCAGCGTGCAGGCACCAGCCTGGCAGCGCTCCCGCCACTGGCACGGTCGCGCTCTGAGTCTCAGCCACTCTGCCACTGCTGCTGCTGCTGCAGCTTCATTTGCTTTTGTGCACACCCAGAGCTCACTGTTAGCCACAATGGCCTCTGGTTCTGCCCTCTTCCCATCCCTGTGTGGGATGGAGCATTGCTGTGCTTTCAGGAAGCTCTTTGTGAAAACTTCCAGCATTGCAAGCTCCTTTGCCCTCCGTGGATTCTTCCAGGAATCCCTCAAGGCTGGGCTCAGAGCATACTCAAGCTGGCTCTTCTAAAACCCAGGCTCCTTGTCCCCTTCAGCATGCTCAGCACGACCTTTAACCCCGGTGTTGTGCAAGGGGCCCTGCAGGACAGGGACCTTGCAGCCTGAGCTGCCCCTGTCCCTCTCTCTGTCCGTGCACAGAGCACAGCGCGGCAGAGAACGGCAGCAGGGCCCTGAGTGTCCCAGGCTCAGGGTTGGCACCGCCTGTGGCTCCACAGAGACGTGGGTAAAGTGAACAAACCAAACTTTACTAAGGGAAGGCAAAGCGAAGGGGTGAGCTGGGAGGAAAACTGGGGATGGGCAGGGCCTGAGGAATGGAGGGAGGAGCTGCCAACAGGGAGGGAGATGGCAGGAGCTCCTGGGGCTTGCCACAGGCTCAGCTGTGACCAGCAAGAGCTGTGCCTGGAGCTGCAGCTGGTCCCGTCTGCTCTGCAGCTGGTCCCATCTTCAATGGAAACTGGAGGTCACCAAAGGACACTGGTTCTTCTGCTGCAGCACCAACAGGGCCCTGGCCCTACAACCCCACCCAGCTGCCTCAGGGCCCAGAGGCCAGAGGCCTGTGCCCAGGCACTCGGGCAGCTGAAGCGGGAGGCAGGAGAGCTGGGAGCAGCTGCCTCAGCTGCCGAATCCCAGGCAAGCCCAAGGGGCTGCGTTCCCCAGCCCCACGCTGCCAGCTCAGCTTCAGCCACTGCCCCCTTCTCACCAGCGAGGGCTCCTTGCTGAGCACCACGAGGCCTCTGAGCTCCAGGCACAGCCTGTCCCTGCTCTTGCTCAGCAGCTGCCTGGACATGACCCACAGGGCGCTGTGCCCGTGTTTGCTCAATGCAGACACTGCAGGACCTGAAAGGCACAGGGCAGTGACAGGGACCCGGCCGGCAGGAGCGCACCGTGCCGGGCGGCTGCGGCTCCCAGAGGGCAGAGAGCTGGGAGGCAGCTCAGCCAGGCAGCGCTGGCCCTCAGGCTCAGCTCCACCAGGAACGCCAGCGCCGGCAGATCCCAGCGCGGCTGCCCCCGATGAGCAGCTGAGCAGGTGCATGGCGATGCCGGAACACAAGGGGCTCGAGCCACGGCGCATCTCCCTGGCAGGGGGAGAAAGGCACCAGGGGCCTGAGCCGGGCGTGGCAAACCTCTGCCAGGACTGACTCACAGAGGTGTGATCTGTGCCCAGCACCCTGCCAGGGACGTGGGCCCTTGGGGGAGGCGGCTGCTCCTGGCCCTCCTCTCCCAGCCTTTTCCAGTCTGCTCGGCCGTCCCTCGGTGCCAAGGCCCTCTGGCCACAACCACGGGGACTGTGTGGGGCACTCTGGGCACAGGGCACCAATGCTGGCAGGGGGGAGAAGGGGGTCTCACCTGGCCAGCAGCCCCACTGCACAGAGCTGGGTATCAGCACAGAGCAGGGTGTCCCAGACCCGCCTGCGCTCCAGAGCCACCAGCTTCTTGTTACAATCCTGCAGCTGAGTGGGGCCGGGTGACAGAGCCCTGGTAAATGTCCCTCACCACAGCTGGTGTAATAAATGAATGTGGGCCAAAGCCTTTATTGATAAACAGCTCTTTTACTTATTTATTGGGGCTGTGGGAGAAGGCAGCCACTGGCTGCTGCTGTCTAATGCCAGGATCCGAGGTCAGGTGCTAGGGAGTCCAGCCTCGTCTACAAGCACAGGCTCTCTCTAATAGCTGGTTCTGTCCAGGGATGTCTCTTTTGCTCTCTACTTCTCAGGTTGTAGGGAATTAAAAAAAGGTTTTTCTCTGATGGCTGGGGGAATCCTTAGTGGCTGGCGATTAGTGGCTTTCTAATTCAATGTCGCATTTCTTCAGTTTCTTGATGTTTTATATATGCTGGGACTTCCGCTTCTTGCAGGGTCCATTTGGGAAGGCTGGTCGTTTGCATATTGGGCGGAGCGGTTTGAATGACAGGACGCAGCAGCAGGCGGCCGGAAGTGGGGCCAGAGTAAGGGCGGAAAGGGAAGGGAAACCAACGGAAGTGGGGAGGGAGAAGGGCGGAACTAAGATGGTACAACATTGTGGAGGAATACGAAGGTATATTTCTAAACAGTAAGTAACTTTTAAATAACTTTTCTCAACAGTTTGCAATGCTAACTGAACATCTTCTACAATTTCTTATTTTGTTTAACATCTTTACAGAAATACTAGGGTATATACTCGAATAGTAAATAACCTTACAACATAAATTTATATAACTTTATATTACTATTTCTATCTACCACAGCTGGCACCTGGAGGGGGCACAGGGAGGACTTGGAGTGCTGTCCATAGGAGCGACTTCCCCAGCTTCCCCCAAGAAGCTCTTGCCTTCCCCCCGCACTGTGCTGGCCTCAGGGGCTGAGGGGGCACAGTGGACGTGGCTTGAGGGGCCACACGATCGTGGGAGGCCTTCAGCCCTGGCCCCAGGGTGCTGAGCTGCTGCTGGGACAAATCCAGAGCGGGAGCAGGAATGGCAGTCCGAGTGGGTGTGGGGTCAGTGTTTGAGATGCCCGTGTGAGGCTGTTTGTGCTGGCCATGCCCTCAGCCCGGGCCGTGCCAGCCTTCGCCCTGCCCTCAGCCGCTGCCCTGGCAGAGTTTGCTGTGCGTGCAGAGGACGCTGTGCTGGCACCAGGCTCTGCCTGCAGCTCGCTCGGCCTGCAGTCGGGCTGGGCTGTGCCCTGGGTCGCTGTGGCCGTGCTCTTTCTGCGCCCAACGCGCAGGAACCTCCGCAGCAGCTGCAGCAGCAGGAGGGGCGGGCAGGGAGGGACGCTCCATGGAGTGCTCCAGGCGCGGCGCTGGGCCCAGCAGGGACAGCAGCCCCGGCCCAGGTGGGGATGGCCGCAGGGACCTGCACAGCTCTGCGGGAGCGGCCACGGGCGGGGCCCTGCTCCTGTGCCCGGTCCTTCCTGCATCGGGCACGGAGCGAGCGCAGCCAGAGCTGAGGGGCCGCGGGAGAGGCCGGAGAACGAGCCCAGCCCTGCGCTGGCCGGGCAGGGACAGCTCTGGATGGACAGGGAACAGAGCACGGCCACTGGGGGGGCAGCCCTGGCCCCTGTTCCGTCCTGTGCGTGGGCATGTCCACAGGGATGGGATGGGATGGGATGGGATGGGATGGGATGGGATGGGATGGGATGGGATGGGATGGGATGGGATGGGATGGGATGGGATGGGATGGGATGGGATGGGATGGGATGGGATGGGATGGGATGGGATGGGATGGGGCCAAGCTGGCTGCGAGCACCAGCCCTGCTGTCTTGGCTGCCTGCTCTGCTCTGTGATGGATTTCTACCCTGCCCAGACCCAGCTGAGGTGGTTCCAGGGCCAGCAGGAGCTCTCAGGGCATGTGGTGGCCACTGACCTGGTCCCCAATGGGGACTGGACCCACCAGCTCCTGGTGCTGCTGGAAACCCTCGCCCAGTGTGGGGTCACCTCCAGCTGCCAGGTGGAGCACGTCAGCCTGGAGCACCCCCTGAGCCAGCACTGGGGCACAGCCTGGACCCCACAGTGCAGGGGGAGTGGGGGAGGCACTGGGGGGCCTGGGAGAGGGTTTGGGGGTCCTAGTGTGGTGGGGGCAACGGGGAGGGGGTTATGGGATCCTAAGAGCGACAGGAGGCGCTTTGGTGGGTCCTGAGGAGGCTGGGAAGAGATTGAGAGACGTATTGGGAGCTGCTGGGTGGCTGGGGGCGAATGGGAGTGCGCTTGAAGGGGCTTAGGGTGTCTGTGAGAGGTTTTGGGAGGTCCTGCCCTGTGGACTGCTAGAGCTGCTGCTGGACGCTGCCCGCAGCAAGGTGCTGATGGGTGCTGGGCTTTGTTTTTCTGGCCCTGGGGCTCGGCTACCACCTGAGCAAGAAGGTGAGGGGGAGTCCCAGTGTGCTCCCCCTGGAGCCCCCAGCCCAGTGTCACTCACCTTTCCATGCCCAGAGAGCTCCTGTCCCAGCAGTGGCTGCAGCCCCTCCCCGTGGCCTCAAACTCAGCCAGGACTCCCCACTCGCCCTCGCGCTGAATTTGGAGGAGGTCGTGTCCCCTCCCCCCAACCCCGCTGCCACCCTGCCCCCACCCGGCTGCTCCCAGTGATGCCAGTAAAGCTTCCCAGTTCGGCCTGATCCCGTTTATTGTGGGGCGGGACTGGGGAGGGACTTAGGGGGACCCCGCGGGGGGATCGTGGTTGGGCGGGGAGGGCGGGGTCCAGGTGGGGAACACTGGGTGCTGCGGGTCTGCCCGGCAACCGGTGAGTCATCAGAGCTGCTCTCCCTGATTGGCTGAATCTTCTTCATCGCATTGTCTGATTGGCTGAGGAGAGGCCCGGGAGTGGAGAGAAGGAACAGGAGAGATCCCGCCCCGAGCACCGAACGGGAACAACAGACCCAGCCTGGGCACAGGGAGGGAATTTATTACCAACCAAATCACACCAGGACAAGAAGAAGGGAAAGAAATCTCTCCAGCCTCTTCCACCCACCCAACACGGATCACCAGGAGCACGGATCACCAGGGCTCTGCCCAACGGGGGTCACTGGGGATCATCCAACACCGATCCTCCCATAGGGGATGGAGCTGGAGCAGAGCACGAAGCTCTTCCCACACTCGGGGCACTCACAGGGCTTCCCTTAGTGGAGCCTCCGTTGGTGTTGGGTCAAGTGAGAGCTCTGTGAGAAGCTCTTCCCACACTCAGGACACTCGTAGGGCCTCTCCCCAGTGTGGATGCGTCGGTGTCTGGTAAGGTTGGAGTTTGGCTTGAATCCCTTCTCGCAGTCGGGGCAGCGGAAGGGCCTCTCCTCTGTGTGAATCCGCTCATGTCTGAGGCAATCGGAGCTGGTCTGAAACCTCTTATCACACACAGGACACTGGTAGGGCCTCTCCCCTGTGTGGATGCGCTGGTGGGCTCTTAGGGCATTGCTCCACCGAAAGGTCATCCGACATTCCAAACAGGTGTAGGGCCGGTCCTCTGTGTGGGTCACCTGGTGCTGCAACAGGATGGAGATGTCACCAAAGCTCTTCCCACATTCCCCACACTCATAGGGCTTTTCCCCGGTGTGGACCCTCTGGTGCCGGATCAGGTTGGAGCTCCACCTGAAACCCTTCCCACATTCCAAGCACTTGTGGGGCTTCTCCCCTCCATGAGGCTTCTCCACCAGCTGTGAGCTCTGCCTGCATCTCCGGCCGCCTTCCCGGCTCAGGGAGGGTCTTTCCTCCTTGCAGCTCCCTCGGCTGGGTTTGCAGCCCCTCCTCCTGAGACATCTCTGGGGCTTTTCCTCGTCCTCAATCCACCCACTCCTTGAGAATGACAAATCCTGTTTTGTGGGGAAAAAACAAGAAGAGATCGCCATGGACTGGGAGTTCATCCATACCCAAGTTCATTGCAGGAAGTCATTGGGCATCTTGTGTCTGTAAGAACCTCCCAACCACCGAGATTCAGACCCAATATCTTCCTGTCTTGGTATGAAGGACATATGTCTGCTATTAAAGGCAAGAGCCTCTCTTTGGAATGAAGAATGTAAACCCATACCCACCAAATTATTATAATTTTGAGATTAAGGGGCTCTCAGGCAAGATATGGGAGTAGGAATAACACTAGGAAAATTAAAATAGAAATACAGTATTACAAAGAGTAAAGAACAAGCCCAAAACACTCACCCAGTCGGAATACAACCTGACACTCCACCAGTCAGGGTGCTGGTAGCAGTCCCATTAAATGGTGACTGCAGTCCTCCTGGAGTGGCAGATGTAGTTCAATTGAAGCAGTGGTCCTGTAGAAGGGTGCAGTTTCCCTCTGAAGGTCCAGTGATGATGTGGAAAGGTTTGTTTTTCCTCTGGAATCCAGAAGAAAAAGGCTCCCCTGATGTTCGAAATCACAGTTTTTATCCAGGTAGAAAAGTCTTGGCTCCTCCCCCTGGCTGGAGCATCTCCCAATGGGATGATGTAATTTATCAGTCATGCTGTGGGACTCAATGGCCCATTAACAGATGATATATTCCTGGAGAAATTATGGGTTGTGGAAAAGATAAAGATGACTGCCCCACCTGGTTTTAACAGATAGCCCATTAACAGATAATATCTCCCATGGAGATAAGGATCACTGCCCCACCTGGATTCAACAGATGCTGATAAAATGCATACTTTTGGTCACATCCTGTATAGCAACCTAAGAAAAAGTTTTATTCTGAATTTTATTATTTCTTTAGGTTCTTAATAAAAGTTTCCTTTACACGCTTTAAGTTCTAAGCCTGCTTTGCTTTGCTCCTAATCCTGTCTCACAGCAGGAAATGAGTGTACTGAAATTGGTGAATCCAAACAACTCCACCACCTTAATTCTTCTTCTTACTCCATTTTAGAAACTTTGTTAAATTTCTTCTGCCTCGACTCAATAGTGTTCCCTCTTCTCTTATTCCAAATCCTCTTTGTTTTCTTTCCCCACACGTATCACCGTAACCTGCTCCTTCCTGAGCACACAGATTGGCCTGGAACGTTCAGAAAAAAAAAGTGGAGGCCAAGGCCATTGCAGAAGGGGTTCCCTTCAGCCAGACACACAGCAACAATTGCCAGGAGCTGTCACTTCCCAGCCCACGGCTTTAATGATGCTGTGGTGGCACCAAAGCAGAAGACCCTTGGTGCTGTGCTGGAACAGGTTCCTCCAGAGGAAAAGGTGTTGTTCCTATGTGCAGGAACTCTGTGGTACCAGCAGTGGAGGAGCAGGATGAGGGAGATCTCCAGCCTTGGGATATTTCTGCAAGAGCCTTCACCCCTGCAGAGCCTCGGTGAGAGCTGCCAGAGTGCAGAGGGAGGCAGCCCTTTGGACAGGCGTCCCTGCTCCCTCAGAGCCACGGCTGTGAGACAAACAGCCTCATCCCTGGGGATGCAGATGGGCAGGAAATGCCTGGAAGTAAAAAGGGGAGTCCAGCTGTGTCCAAGAAGCTGTTCCAGAGGCAAGTGTCCCGGCAGGAAGTGTCCTGGAGCCACTTGTGTTCAGCCACTCAATATCCCATGCTCTGCCATGGAGGAGGTGACAGAGAGCCTGGAGGGAGCATGTCCAGGAGAGCGGAACAGACTGGACAGAGGATATTCTGGGTGCTGGGAGCACCTGGATGTGGAGCAGCCAGCTCCTGCTGCCTTTGGTGGTGCCTGAGCAG
Organism: Muscicapa striata striata; assembly: GCA_030060385.1. Taxonomy (NCBI): domain Eukaryota; kingdom Metazoa; phylum Chordata; class Aves; order Passeriformes; family Muscicapidae; genus Muscicapa; species Muscicapa striata. The sequence continues at coordinate 116 of JAREIS010002836.1, read as the reverse complement.
GGCTGTGACGATGCCAGGGACATCCTGCAGCGACATCTCCTGTCCGTCTGGGCGTGCGCTGGTCCCAAAGCTCACCCTGATCCTGAGCTCAGTCTCACTCCATGCTGAGACACACC
>JAREIS010002834.1:0-10092 GCA_030060385.1 Muscicapa striata striata | reverse complement strand
AAAGCCCAGAGCCCCAGTGTTTCAGGGGCACATGAGAAGAGATCCTTGACATGCCAAGGGCAGTTGGACCAGTCAGGCCAAGCCAACCAGACCTGTCACCTGTTCCCTTGTTTCCATGGGGTCCTGCAGTGTCACAATGGTTGTGTCATATTGGATCCTCGGTTCCATGAGGCCCAGCTGTGTCACACTGGCCTCTTGTTTTCATGGGGTTCTACAGTGTCACAATGGCCCCTTGTTTCTATGAGGCCTTGCATTGTCACAGGGGTCTCCTTGGTGCCACAGTATCACAACTGGTTCCATGGGGACTCACAATGCCAGAAGGGTCTCCTTGGTTCCAGAAGGCCCTGCAGAACCCCTTGATTCAATGAGGCCTCAAAATGTCATCATGGCCTCCAGGATTCCATGAGGCCTCGCAGTGTCACAATGGATATTTGGTTCCATGGGGTCCCGCAATGATACATGAATTCTTAGTTCCATGGGGCCCTGCAGTGTCACAATGGACTCCTTGGTTCGATGGTGCCCCACAGTGACCGAATCACCCTTTGGCCCGACAAGACCCCCTAGTGTCACAATGGTTACTTGCTTCCATGAGGCCTTGTAGTGTCACAAGGGACTCCTTGGTTCCATGGGGCTACAAAGTGTCACAATAGTCTCCATGATTTGCTGAGGCCCTGCAGGATCACAACAGACCATTGATTTCATGAGACCCCAGTGTGTTACAATGGCCCCTTGCTTCCATTGAGCCCCTCAGTGTGACTATGGTTTCTGTGGTTTCAAAAGGCCCTGAAATGCAAGAATGGCCCTTTTGTTTTATAAAGCCTCCAATTATAAAAATGGCCTCCAAGGTTTCATGAAGCCCTGCTGTGTCACAATGAACCCTCGACTCCATGATGCCCCATAATGTCACCATGGCCTCCTTGGATCTGTAGTATAACAATGTACCATTGGTTCCATGTGGCTGAACAGTGTCACAATGGCCCCTTAGTTCCATGAGGCCTATCTCTGTCACAAGGTTTCACAGGGCAACAGTGGTCTCCTTGGATCAGCAGTGTCAATATGGATCATAGGTTCCACGTAAACCCACTCTGTTCAAACAGATTTTGGTTCCATGACCTCCCACAGTTTCAAAAAGCCCCTTTGTTCCTTGAGGTTCTGCAGCGTAAAAGTTGACTCCTTGGTTCTGTGAGGCCCCACTGTCACCAAATCTCCAAAATATCAGAATAAGACTCCTTAACACTACTTTGGAGTAAAGATGGCATAATTTTTTTCAGGCCTCGGGTCCAATTTGGGATAAGTCCTAACCTTATGTGGACACATGATTGTACAAGTGTGTTTCTTATGTTCATTAAAAACATGTATATTAAAATTCACTAATTTCCATAAAAGCCAGCCCAAGTTCCCAGGTTCAGACCTTGTTTTCTCTATCACTGCACCCTTGAGCCAGGTGTCTTCTTCTCTTCCAACCATCTTGTCTGGGAAAGCAGTCTATGCATGCGTTGTTTCAGTTCTAAAAGTTCACAGGCAAAATAGAAATTGAATAACCCTTTTCGTGTCAAGGCCAAGGCTTTGTGTGGCCAGGCAGAGACAGGCAGGATGCAGAGCTGTCAGCAAAGGAAGGGGCCAGCCAGGTGGGGCAGCCGGGGGATGACGACAGCCTGCAGGGACAGAGGCGCAGGGCATGGACACCGTAGGACAGCCTGGGCTGCAGAGGGCACAGGGATGGGCAGCAGCTGAAAGGCCCTGCCAGAGCCAACTCCTGCAGCACTTGGGCCATGGCTGCTGGCCCTGGGCCCTTGGCCAGCAGGGGACAAGTGAGCCTTGCTGTGCTGGGGCCTCATTGCCTCCTTGTCCCTGCTCAGCAGCCTGGCAGGGGCCGCCCCATGGTCCTGCCCTTGGCATTGCACATGCCCAGAGCCCAGTGGCCTGGGAAGAGCCCTGAGCAATGAGGGAGGGACAGGATCTTCCTTGCCAGGGGCTGGGGCTCAGGTTGTGACCCTTTGCATTCCTGAAACACATCCAGGTTTGCTCAGCATCAGAGACACCTTTCCCTTGTTTGTCCCCACTTGTCATCACTGCCTCCAGTGTTCTGCTCTAGCTGGAACCTGGCAAACCTTTCTCAGTTGTGACCCTCAGTGGAACCCATTAAAACTTTGAGAAACTTTTGAGTTTGAGTTTTGACTTGGAATTTTGAGAAATTTATTTAAACGCTCTCTCAGGGACTGAGTTTGATGTAAACATCACCAAAGCCCTGAGAGGGTCATTAAAGCCCTGGTACTGTGTCTGTGCTGCTGAGCTGGGGTGGGCTCCAGGCACAGAGGAAGATCCTGGCAACCAAGAAGAGCTACAAAAAGACATTTCTGCTGAGGAGCAGCTCCTCTCCCAGCCCAGCAGGGCTGAGGGCACTGCCTGCAGGCACTGAGGGTCAGGAGCCAGGCACAGACAGGCTAAAGGCAATCAGGACTGGGAAGACATTGAGCTGAGACTTCACCTGGGGAAACATCTTCACAGCCCTGGACATGGTGAGTCTGTGGGTGCAGGGCAATGTCCCCTGTGCTCCTGGAGGGATCTCCTGGAGCCAGCACAGCCCACAGCCTGGGGGATGTGTCAGGAGGACTCTCCCAGTTTCTCTGAGGCACAGGAGCAGGAGGAGGATGTGCTGCAGAGCGGGGCTGCCCTGGGCACCGTCAGAGGGACAGGGCAGGACGGCTCCTGCTGCCAGGGACAGCTGTAGGGGCTGAAGCTGGGGCTGCAGCCAGGGCTGCCCAGGGCTGTCCTGCAGAGCAGCTCCTGCAGCCCTCAGGGCTCTTGGCCAGCCCAGGGGATGTGCCACCTGCCAGGAGCAGCTCTCAGCCTGCCTGGCAGCTCCCCATGGACTGTGGGGAGAAGTTGGAGGTGGAAGGAGTGACTCCCATCAGGACAGATTCCTCCTGCTGTGGAGATGGTGCTGCATGGCCAGGGCTGCTCTCAGCTTTCTCCTCAAGGGAAGGGAAAGGGGCTGTCAGGTGTGTCTGTGTCACTTAGACTCCTTCACTGTCCCACTGGGAATCAGCAGATCTGCCTCAGATCTCCCTCACAAAATGCCTCCTCACCCTCCTCTGCCTACAGACAGCAGCAGCAGCACCTTGGTTTGCAGCATCTTAGTTTGTCTGAGCTGCCCTTGAGGCCCTGCTGGCAGGGAGATGCCCCTGGGCAGTGCCCTGTGCTGGGAGGCGTGTGCAGGGCAGAGCTGAGCCCCCAGGGCTGGCCTGGGCACTGGGATTACAGGAAGGGCCCAACCCTGGGCACAGAGAAGCAGCTGCTTGCAGGAACAGCTCCAGACAGCAGAGTGCCAGATCGATCCTGGATATCCCTCTCTCTGTCCATCTGCGCAGGGACAGAGATAAGTTTAGAGAAACTGACTTTGCAACACTACACTTCAAAAAGACCATTGAATTTTTCCTGCAATTTAAAAGTGAGAGAGCCTTAAAAAAGAGGGGGGGGTAATGAGCAAAGGGCATCTGTGTGTGAGCAGCAGGTCTGACTGAACACCAGCACAGACAGCCCTGTTTGCCCTCTGGGCTCCTCAGTGTACAGACTGAGAATGATGCTGGAGATCAGGCAGTAACTCAGCAGCAAAAGCTAGAATTCCAAAAAGTTTTCAGCAAAGTTCCCCCTCAGGAAGAGCAGTCATTTTGAGGGGATACAAAACAAAATACAAGAGATTTAATTGAAAAAATTTGTCCCAGTTTTTCAATGTTTTCTTTCAACAGTCCACCATGCCTAGAGTGAAGAAATGTCCAATAACAGCTCCATCAACCACTTCCTCCTGCTGCCATTGGCACACACGCGGCAGCTGCAGCTCCTGAACTTCTGCCTCTTCCTGGGCATCTCCCTGGCTGCCCTCCTGGCCAACGGCCTCATCATCAGCGCCGTAGCCTGCAGCCACCACCTGCACACCCCCATGTTCTTCTTCCTGCTCAACCTGGCCCTCACTGACCTGGGCTGCATCTGCACCACTGTCCCCAAAGCCATGCACAATTCCCTCTGGGACACCAGGAACATCTCCTACTCTGGATGTGCTGCAGAGCTCTTTTTCTTTCTGTTTTTCGTTGGAACAGAGCATTTCCTCCTGACCCTCATGTGCTATGACCGCTACGTGTCCATCTGCAAACCCCTGCACTACGGGACCCTCCTGGGCAGCAGAGCTTGTGCCCACATGGCAGCAGCTGCCTGGGCCAGTGCCTTTCTCAATGCTCTGCTGCACACGGCCAATACATTTTCCCTGCCCCTGTGCAAGGGCAATGTCCTGGGCCAGTTCTTCTGTGAAATCCCACAGATCCTCAAACTCTCCTGCTCCAAATCCCACCTCGGGGAACTTGGGCTCATGGCAGTTAGTGCCTGTTTAGGACTCAGTTGTTTTGTGTTCATTGTTTTCTCCTATGTGCAGATCCTCAGAGCTGTGTTGAGGATCCCCTCTGAGCAGGGACGGCACAAAGCCTTTTCCACCTGCTTGCCTCACCTGGCTGTGGTCTCCCTGTTCCTCAGCACTGTCATGTTTACTCACCTAAAGCCCCCCTCCATCTCCTCCCCATCCCTGGATCTGTCCCTATCAGTTCTGTACTCAGTGGTGCCTCCAGCCCTGAACCCCCTTATCTACAGCCTGAGGAACCAGGAGCTCAAGGCTGCAGTGTGGAGACTGGTGACTGGACAATTTCAGAAATGTTTAAGTGCTGGCAAATTTCTGCAAATCACTTTTAATACAAGTTGCCTTTGATAATTGTTCTTGGTTTAGTTGTGGGATTTTTTCCTCTTCCCTTGTTTTAGTTTTTAATATTGCCCACAAAGAAATGTCATTATTTGTACTTATTCTCATTTTGTTTCTCTCCATGTTTACTGTGACTCATAGACTGTCAATGAGGAGCTTTGCTCTTGGTGGGTTTAAATGAACATATAAATTTCTCTCCCAGCACAGTTTTCCCCTGAATTGTCACTTGTTCACTTCTCTGGAGCTGCAGCAGCAATGTCTGTGTGCAGATCAGTGCTGGCACAGCAGCTGTGCCCAGCAGCAGCAGCACTTGGTGTTGCCAGTGCTGCTCCTGTGCAACTGCCCTGCTGCCCTCCTGCCCCTCGTGTTGCTGCAGGGCCTGAGTGATCTCGGGGCTGGGCACAGCCCTGGGGGTGGCAGTGCTGGGGCTGCAGCAGGGACAGGCCATAGGCACTGCTGGGGCAGCGCTGACACCTCAGGGCAGGGCCTGGGGGCTCCAGGCTCCTTGGCCAGGCTCTCTCCAGAACACTTGGCCAGGCCAATGCTGAGCAGAGAAAACCCCCATGAGCAGCCCCAGGCTGGCCATGGGCAGGCTGGGGGCAAACAGCATGGCTGGTGCTCTGCAAGGGCCCTGCAAGGGGAGACCCTGGCAAGGAGCAGCAGAGCAGGGGCTGATCCATCCCCACTGCGCTGGACACCCCAGGGCAGCGTCCCAGAGCGTCCTCATGCACCTGCCAACAACATCCCCCTCTGCAGCCCTGGCCTCTCCCCAGCTCACACAGGTGCCGCATCCTTGCAGGCACAGACACGGCAGCACTGGCTCAGGAGCCCCTGTTTGCATTGCACAGAGCAGGCGTCAGCACCCCATGGTGCTGCTGTGGGGAGATGGAGCTGAGTGAGCACAAATGCCATCAGCCCCTGGGGCCAGCAAGGGCTGGGGGACACCAGGGAAACCACTCAGGTTTGTTGTGACCTCTGAAGTCAGCCAGAAAGTTTGTTCCCATGAGCTGTGAGTTTCCTGTCCCACTGCAGATGGTGTTGCTCAGAGCCAGGGCTGCCTGGAAGCCACCCCCAAACTGCCCTGAGCATTTCCTTTGCTTCCCCTTTGATTTCCTTTACTCTTCTCTGCTCCACATTTCTTCCTATTGCATATGCCTGTTCCCTTGTGGGCAAACAGAAATGTCCTCTCTGGCCTGAATCTCCCTTTAAGTTTATGAGCTGGAAACATGGGAATGTCCCTTGGTTACCAGGATCATCCTACAAGTGCTTCAGGAACTGTCTGCAGGCTCCTGCAATGCCTCGTGCTGCTCCCTTGCCAGAGGCACCACAGGCCAGGGGGGCACATCTGGGCTGGTGTGTCAGGGTGTGGGGCTCCCTGTTCTGGGCAATGAGGAAGGGCTGGAGAGGCTCTGCAGGACTGACAGGATGGGCTTTGGGGCTGTGAGGAGAAGCTGAGAGGCTTGGGCTGCTGGATGTTGTGAAGAGGAGGCTCAGGGCTCATCCTGCAACTGCTCCAAGGATGGTTTCAGAGAATAATGGAATTTAGCAGGGCTGAAAAAGATTTTGGAGGTCATCGAGTCCAACCTGTGCCTTGACACCACCTTGTCTCCCCTGAACCTCCTGTTCCTAGGATAAACATCCCCAGCTCCCTCAGCAGCTCGTCAGAGAACTTGTGTTCCAGACCCCTCACCACCCTTGTTGCCCTTCTCTGGACACACTCCAGCCCCTCCATGTCCTTCCTAAATTGGGGGGGCCCAGAACTGGACACAGCACTCGAGGTGCTGCCCAAACAGTGCCCAGCACAGGAGAAGAATCACTGCCCTGGTCCTGCTGGACACACCATTCCTGATCCAGGCCAGGAGCCATTGGCCTTCTTGGCCACCTGTTCACACTGCTGGCTCATGTCCAGCCTGCTGTCCATCAGTGCCCCCAGCTCCCTTTCTGCCTGGCCCCTGTCCAGCCACTCTGTCCCCAGCCTGTAGCACTGCAGGGGTTGTTGTGGCCAAAGTGCAGAACCTAGCACTTGGACTTGTTAAACCTCACTTTGTTGGATTTGGGCCCTGGATCCAGCCTCAGCCTGTTCAGGTCCATCTGCAGTGCTCTCCTACCATGAAGAAGATGAACATTTGCAGCCAGCATGGTGTCACCACAGTTCCACAGGCCCTAGAGTGTCACAATGATCACCATGATTCCATGAGGCCTCCCAGTGTCACAATGACCCTTTGCTTCCATGGGACCCCTTGGTGTCACAAAGTCCCTTGGTTCCTCGGTCCCCACAGTGTCACAATGTTACCTTGGTCCTGCAAGGCCCTGCCTTGTCATGGTGCATCCTTGGTTCCATGAGGTCTCGCAGTGCAGGAATGCTCTCCTTGGTCCCACAGTGTCACAATGGCCTCTTGGTCCCACGGGGCACCACGGTGTCAAATATGTTTCCTTCATACCATGAGTACCTGAGGAGCAACACTAGTCCCTTGGATCCATGGGGCCCTGCAGTGTCACAATGGTCCCATCATTACACGGTGTCCTGCTCTGTCACAATGCTCTGCATGGTCCCACAAGGCCCTGCAGGGTCACAGTGGCCTCTTGGTTCCATGAGGCCTCCGAGTGCCACCATGAATTCCTTGGTGCTGCAGTGTCACAATGGAGCCCTGGTTACACAAGATCCTGCAGTGTCACGAGGGACCCTTGGTTCCATGGGGCACCACAGTGCCACAGTTGTCCCCTTAGCTCCGAGAGTCCTTGCAGTGGAACAATGGCCCCTTGATTCCATTGGGCCCCAGCTCTCACAAGGCTCTCCTTGGTTCCACAGTGTCACAATGGCCCCTTGGTTCCACCAGGCCCTGCAGTGTCACAGTGGCCTCTGTGGGTCCACAGGTTCCAGAGTGTCCCAATGGACTCCTTGCTTCCATGTAGCCCCACAGTGTCACAGTGGCCCCTTGGCTCTGTGGTGCCATGTCGTACACAGTGTCACTCTGTTCCTCTCAGTTCCATGAGGCCCTGCAGTGTCACAATGGCCCCTTGCTCCCCAGGGCCCTGCAGTGTCACAATCATCACAAAATCACCCAGGCCGGAAAAGACCCTTGAGAGCATCAAGTCCAACCTGTGACCCAACACCACCTTGTCACCCAGACCATGGCACTCAGAGCCACATCCAGTCTATCCTGAAACACTTCCAGGGACGGTGACTCACCCACCTCCTGGGGCAGCCCTTTCGAATGCCCAATCTTTTTGTGAAGAATATTTCCTAATGTCCAGCCTAAACCTTCCCTGATGAAGCTTGAAATTGTGTCCTCTTGTCCTGTCACTGTTCCCTGGGAAAAGAGCCTGACCCCCACCTGGCTGCACCCTCCTGTCAGGGAGTTGTAGAGAGTGATGATGTCTCCTCTGAGCCTCCTCTTTTCCGGGATAAACATCCCCAGCTCCCTCAGCCGCTCCTCACAGCACTTGTGTTCCAGACCCCTCACCAGCATTGTTGCCCTTCTCTGGAGATGCTCCAGCCCCTCCATGTCCTGCCTAAATTGGGGACCCAGAACTGGACACAGCACTCAAGGTTCTGCCCAGCCAGTGCTGAGCACAGGAGAAGAATCACTGCCCTGGTCCTGCTGGCCACACCATTCCTGATCCATTGGAGTCCCAGGGGTTGGATGAGGGAAATGCTGGGGAGGAGGTGAGGACAAAGTGTTATTGATTTTCAGCCTTGATGTGTCATGATTTTCATATTTATTCAGACTGTATTACAAGGTGCTGGGCATCATTATGAATTGGATCATACTGATATCAATCTAGAAACAAACAAAACAAAAAACCCCCATTTTTCTCTGTGTTGTTTTCAGTATAGTATTCTCACTTTGAATACACTTCTGAAATCTTTCTAATTAACCACAAAAGAATTGAAAACTTAAATCATTCCCAAGGGCTTTTCTGGTTTGGGTGTTTTGAAAAAATGTTTATGAACCTTTGTCACTGAATTTCTCAACTGAAAAGCTCAAAGAGGAGGCCTCTGGGGTATAAAAATTCATCAGCAACCTCAAAGTGGCTGAGGATCCATCCCCATCAGAGCAGGAATGAACAGAAATGGGCACAGCTTTGTGACTGCCCACGCTCTGGGATGGGCCCTGGGCCTGGAGCAGGAGCAGCTCTGCAGGGCCCCAAGGCCGGGGCTGTTGTGCTGGCCTGGGCAGATGGGATGGCAGCAGGGGCTGCAGAGCTCTCAGGAGCTCAGGGAGAGGGGAGCAGGGCACACAGGGAGCCTCCTTTTGCCTTGGCCAAGCCCCTTGCCCATGGCTGGGGCTGAGTCCTGTCTGAGCTGCAGCTGCTGCTGTGCCCTTGCCAGGGGCTGAGGCCGTGGGGCCACTGCCCAGAGCCCCTGGCCTGAGCAGAGCTGTGGGGCCAGAGCCGGCTGGGCTGTGCTGGGGAGAGGCCCTTGGTGCTGCAGAGAGCTCAGGGCAGCTGGCACAGCTTGCAGGGAGCTGGGCTGGCCTGAGAGAGCCTGCCAGAGAAACCAGCAGTGTCCATCTCAGCCTGGCTGAGCGTGCAGGGGCAGGACTCAGCCCAGGCCTTGTGGGGCAGGGCCAGCGCCTGTGGAAGGCATTGGAAACAGGCAAGTGGGCGAGAGAGGAGGCTGCTCTGTGCCCTTGGTGGCATGCACAGAGCAGGGAGGGGGCCCAGGACATTTGTCACTGCCAGCCTCTGTCCCCAGCCATTGCCAGCCCTGGCTGCTCAGCCCAGGTTTGCCCTGGGCTGAGTTTGGTTGTGCCCCAGCTCCATCCTCCTGCGGGGCTCAGGGCCTGTTCCCGGCCATGGCCAGTCTTGCCCAGCCTCTCTGCTGGCCCAGAGCCCGGCAGAGCCAAGTGATTTGTATAGTCACTCCTATCCCGAGGAATGTAAAGAGTATTTATGAAATTTAACCATAAATTGTGCTGCGTAAAAGTGCTGGGTGTGCATTGCAGTTCAGATGGAAGCAGTGACACAACACTCTGTGTTGGCAATAATCAACTTTTATTGAGGGCTGTTATCCTTACATTGCTTTTGACGTCTGCCCACTTAGCTCTGATTGGCTAAATTAGTGTCCACCAGGCTAACTGGCCACTGGCTGCCCATGTCCCAAACAGCCCAGACCTGCTCTCCAGTGGCCCAGACTGGTCAAGTTACATGATTCAGGCAGTTCTATAATTACTTATGTTTCAGTAATAAAATTATAGTTGGGATTACTTAGGACTGTAAGGCCTTCAGGCCAGCTGTTAGCCACTACACAAACCCACTGAGCAAAGCCACTGACCAACCCCAATGACCACTCTCCATTGACCACATCCATTGACCACCCCATCACTGACTGCACACACTGACCA
>JAREIS010002823.1:0-11004 GCA_030060385.1 Muscicapa striata striata | reverse complement strand
GAAGGCAAATGCAGAGGACACTCAGCTTGGACAGAGCTGGGCATGGCCTGGAGGCTTTTTGTGCAGGGGCACAGAGCTGGCAGTAAAGGGGATTATTAGAGTGCAGGAAAGGAGTAACTTCTGTCCTTGTGGATATGGAAAAATCATGAGGGCAAAACGGTGAAACCTTAACCAGGGTTTAGGTGCCCAGAGAAGGAGGCAGCAGTGGGAGAAGTCAGCCTGGATGAGGAAGGAGCCAAAGGCACCACGAGTGTAATCACCTCTCACAGCAAAATTATCTTGCAACTGAGGTACGGCCCTGGGAGAAGGTCACCTTTTCCCACCTCCCTCCTGCTGAATTACTGATCTTAGAAAAATTACGATTTTAGTTAAAAGTTAGTTGTTTGCTAGAATTAATGAAAAAGCAAATGGGTAGATAGACCTTGCTGAAAATAATTAATTGTTAGAAGTAATACCGGGCTTAAGGTAGTTATCTGAAACTTAAATAATTGATTGTCTGTCATCTTATGTTTGCTCAGCTGTGCTTGCAGGGGGAAAAGATGAAACTAGTAAGAAGACCCAAAGAAACAGACAATGCAACCAGAAACCCATTCTTTGAAAAACTGGACTATCCCCAGAAATCATTTGTTTTGTCATTGATAGAAAAGGTCGAGAGTTCAAGTTGAGGAAGACTCGCCTTACTTCCTCCTTTTAAGACCCCTCCCCACAAAAATGACCCCAGATTTAATTTAAGAAGTCAATCATGCATGCTTAATAGCTATTCAAGCTAATTACCATAGGAAACAGGAGATGGGAGGGGCTGTTATTATGAATATGTATTTTTTTGAAGCTTTTGTCAATAAAAAGACTCTGTGATCAGCTGTGATTTCACAGCTCTAATTTTTGTATTAGAGAATTACCTCACGCTGCTGCCCAGTGCTGAATAAGCATACATTTTCTAACTTTAAATTGTTAGAGAGTCTTTTGTCCATCACAGTTGAGTATCAGTATTAGACCAATACTCTTATTTTGGTAAATCAGTTGGTGACTTAGGTGGGAATCTGTTCTATCTGGCCAAGGGCCCAGCAGGTTTCGAGGCCCCTCTAGGGCCCCACCTGGGATCTTCCTAGGAAGAGGGGTCCTTTTCCTCACTGGCACCCTGGGGAGCAGAGTTAGAACTGCTGGAGATTTGGACAAAAAGGTATGTTTAAAAATTATAGACAGGTACCTGTAATAGAGATAAACTGCTAAGACACTGTGAGATGTCGAGCACACAGTGAAAAGCCTGAAGTGCATTTGTTTGTAAGTTTCTGTGGAATTTGGTAGTGGTTTGTGTTCCTGGTGGGGCTGGTAACAGCACCAGGAACTCTTGCCCCACAGTGGGGGAGTAGCGGCGGGCCGGTCGTGGCTGCCAGGAGCAGAGCTCGCATGGCAGTGGGTCGGTGGAGCTCGGGCAGCAGCAATAACAGCATTGCCAGTGTTGTTGTGGTACAGGAGCAGTGGTGGCTCCAGTTTCATTTGTGGTTTAAAGGTGGCATGTTGGTGATTTTCAGTTTGGGTCACCAAGCTTGCGGGCGTCGGTGTGTGGTGACTCCTTTTGTGGGCTTGATCACAGTTTGTGTGCGCCAAATGTATCTGTGTGTTTGAGCGTGCAGCTTGTTTTTGTGAGCTTTGTGTGCTTGAATTGTGGGTCAGTGGCACGCTGTATGTGTTTTGGTTTGTGTGCTTCTGTGAGTGTGTTGGCAAAAGTTTTTGCATGTGTAGGTTGTGAAAAAATGTTGAGATTTACACCTGAGTAGTGGAGGGGATATTTACGCCTGGGAGGGTGGAGGAATTTGGAGCGCTGGCATTCACCTTGAATTGTGTGAGCTAGGCTGTGTGTGTGTATTTTGACTGTGTGTCAGCAGAAGAATTGTAGAACTGTGAGAAAATATAGTTAGCTGTTTGTGAGGCTTTAGAATTCCTGGTGTAGAGGGTGATACTTTGAGTAAGTGTGGTTAGTTTCTAAGTGGTGAAGGGTGAGGCAGCAACGTGAGCCCAGAGCTGCTTCCCACCCCCACTCCCCCCACCGCAGAGAAAGTGTGTCTTGGCCAAAGTTTGATGGATTTTTGGCATAGCTTTGTGAATATTTAACCCAAGGTATAACGAGAGAGGTTTGGTTTACTAGCGACCTATGATTAGTAATTTAAAGGGGAGAAAATAAATTTGTTATTTTGTGTATGTTTTGTGAGTGAAGTGTTTAATTGTGTTTGGTTGTGATATGTGAGTCCCTTAGAGTTATTTTAAGTGATTTGGTTCATTGGTTTTCACTGTTAACCCTTTATTTTGTTGGTTGCTTTTATCCCTTCCCCTTTCCTTTGCTGATAAAATTATATGTCAAGGAATAGAAGGTTCAGGGAGGGGGAACCCAGGCCAAAGGACCTTCCCTGTCCAAGAGAGGGCTGTGACTGTAACCCCTGAGTTGTGTTTCACTGTGTAGTTTATCAAAAATTGTGGGTCAGACAAGTGTATATGTAGAAGATACCTAGAAGTGGAATTTGTAATCTTTGTCGTAGAAAGGAACAAAAGGTTACCCAGATAGTTACACGGGTCTTAATATCAACTGATCAGGAGGACCCTGGTAGTAGTAGAATATTTGAACTGTTAGGAAACGGGGTTTCAGGAATCCTTCAGAAGCCAGTAGAGATCCTTAGGGTTAAGTGTGTTCAGAATATCTTTGTACCAAATTCCTACCAGATGAAGCTCCAGAACTGGGATAAGGTTAAAAGGCGTTGGGAGAAAAAGAATTTTCAGCATGGGGGCAAGTGAAAGCAAAGAGATTCCTAAAGGTAGTCCTTTAGGATGTGTTTTGGCACATTGGAAAGAGCTGGTGGATCATAGGGATATAGAAACTAAAAGAGAGCTTATTAAGCTGTGCACACAGCAGTGGCCACGTTAGAGACTTGAGGAGGGGGCAAAGTGGTCCCCATCAGGAATGTTGGACTCTAACACTTTGGTAGAGCTGATGCTTTTCCCTTAGGCGTGAGCAGAAATGGCATGAAGTGACTTCTGCTGACATGTTTTTCACTGTTAGGAATCACCCTGAGTGGCAAAGGGCTTGTGGAATTAGAGCACCCTCTGACCCTTTAGTGTTGGCTCTCAAGAAAGATAATAAAGCTAATAAGGAAAAACCAAAGAGGTGTTGCAGCACATGCTCAATAAATCAAAGGTGTACACATCCTGACAAGGTGTATTGTATGGAGACTCAGGAAGAAGAGACAGAGGAATTGCTTAAACCACCCCTAAAAACAAGGAAGGGAAGGGTTGTAGGGGAAGCAGATTTACAATTGCCATTGACTTTGGGGTTTACCCTGCTTCATCCCCTGCTTCATCCTCACTTGAGAGAACAGTAATTAATATGGGAGGCTCCCCCCTAATACCCGAGCCACAGGAGCCAACCTGACTCTATCCACCCTTACCCTCCAGTGATAGTGAGGAGGAAGAACTCTCCCTACTGGGTCCTAGAGCATCAAGGACCCAAAGACAAATGAGAGAGGCCATACAAGCCCCTTAAAGGGAAAGAGTCACCTCTGAGGGGGAGACAGTGTTAATCAGAGCCTCCTTTACTGCTTGGGATCTAGATTCCTGGGAAAAGATTGCTAAAAATTATCAGGTTGACCCACTAAGTGTTGCTGAAAGGATGAAATTTATGGATAAACAACATAGGCCTGATTGGACTGACATTCAGATACTACTTGATTCCTTAACAGAGTCAGAGAGGCAGATGGTTTTAAAGGTGGCTAAAGATCTGGCTGAGGATAATTGTAGAATAACACAGGATGATGTTAAGGATGTATTTCCCCTTCAGGACTCAGGTTGGAATGATAATAGGCCAGAGGGAAGATCGCGGCTAAGAAAATCTCAGGAACTGACAGCAAAGGGACTGGAAAGAGCAATTCCTAGAACTATAAACTGGTCAGCCTTTAATGCTGTTCTACAGAATTCCTCTCAAACTCCTTCTGAATTTCTAGACCAGTTGAGGGAGACAATGCATCAACACACCACCCTGGATCCTGCATCTGATGAGGGAATACAACAATTGGTGAACTTGTTTTTAGGGCAATCTACAAGGGACATCAGGGGAAAGCTCCAGAAGATGCGGGGCTCAGCATGTTCAAAACTTAGAGACTTTGCTGGACGAGGCTTGGAGAGTTTTCAGCAATGGGGAAGAGGGCTGTAAACCAGGGTCAAAGAAACTAGTAGCAATAAGACAGGAAAATGTAAAAGGGAAAAGTGAGCAAGGTCCCCCAAAACAAGGACCACCCCGACTGGGAAAAAAAAGCAGTGTGCATTTTGCAAGGAATTTGGACACTGGAAAACCAGTATCCAGAACTAAGAAGGGGTAATGAACAGAGAAAAGGTGACCGAGAAGGGGAGGGGGTGGTGGCTCACATAAAGGAGAACTGAAGGGGACTGGAGGGCCCTACCCTAGAGGACCCTCTGGTTATAATCAAAATAGGGTACAATGAAAAAAAAGTGAAATTTTTAGTAGACACAGGGGCAACGTATTAGGTGTTAAACAAGACCCTGATACCCATAAAAAATGATTATGTTGTAGTAAAAGGGGGTGACTGGCCGACCTGAAAAAGCATATTTATCAAACCAATAAAGTATAAATTGGGAAAACAGTGGGGAATTCATCAATTTTTGTATATGCCTAAAGCTCCATCTGCATTTTTGGGCAGGGATCTGCTAGAGCAGCTGGAAGCAAAAATAATATTTAAAGATGGGGAAATTAGTTTGGAGGTAAAAGATCAACAATATGTGAAACTGTTAAGCTTAATGCTAATAACCAAAACAATTGAAGTTGAAAATGAAGAAGAAATTATTAAGAAAATAACAGATCAGGTGTTCCCTGGGGTGTGGGCCTCTAATATACCAGGGAGAGCAAAGAATGCTCTACCAGTACAAATCTGGCTTAAAGAAGGAGAACAATGGGTAAGGGTCAAACAAGATCCCTTGAAAAGGGAAGACAGAGATGGAATTAGCCCAATCATTGAGAACTTTTGCAAATAGGACTATTAAAAGAGTGTCAATCTGATTTTAATATTCCTATTTTCCCTGTGAAAAAGCCCAATGGATCATACAGGTTAGTAGAAGATTTAAGAGCTGTTAATAAGATAACTGAAGATTTATACCCAGTGGTTGCCAACCCCTACACCTTGTTAACTCATTTAACACCTGAACTAACCTGGTTTACTGTTTTAGATTTGAAGGATGCTTTCTTTTGCCTCCCTCTCCATGAAGCCAGCCAGAAAATTTTTGCATTTGAATGGGAGAATCCCAAAACTGGATATAAAACTCAACTCACATGGTGTGTACTACCCCAGGGGTTCAAGAACTCCCCTACCATATTTGAAGAACAGCTACTAAAGGATTTGGAATCTTGGGAACCCCCACCAGGAGAAGGACAGCTGCTTCAGTACCTGAATGACCTCAATAGCCACCTGGACCCAAGAGCCATGTGTGGATTGGACAGTAAGCCTCCTAAACTTTTTGGGCCTGCAGGGGTATCGGGTATCCCAAAAGAAAGCCCAGATGGTGAAACAAACAGTGATTTACCTGGGCTATGAAGTGAGTGCTGGACAAAGGACCTCAGGGCAAGACCATAAGGAAGCAATATGCCAAACCCCAAAACCCCAGACAGTAAAAGAACTGAGAACCTTTCTGGGCATGGCAGGGTGGTGCAGACTGTGGATTTATAACTATGGATTGTTCCTTAAACCCCTGTATGCCTTAATCATGGAAAGGAACAGGGATCTTCAGTGGACAAGAGAAGCAAGACGAGCCTTCAACCAACTAAAGAAGGCTCTTATGTCAGCTCCAGCCCTAGGACTTCCAGATGTGAGTAAACCATTTTTTCTATTTTCTCACAAAAAGCAAGGGATTGCTCTGGGAGCACTAGCACAAGACCTGGGGCCGTACCAGAGGGCAGTTGCCTCCCTCTCCACACAGCTGGACACGGCAGCCAAGGGGTGGCCAGGGTGCCTCAGAGCTGTTGCAGCAGTAGCAGTGAACATCCAAGAGCCACTCAAATTCACCCTAGGCCAGAAGGTGACCGTGCTAGTATCCCACACAGTGTCTGCAGTCCTGGAGGTGAAAGGGGGACATTGGCTTTCCCCACAAAGATTTCTAAAGTTCCAGGCCATACTGGTAGAACAAGATGATGTTGAAATTGTGGTGACTAACATTGTGAACCCAGCTTCTTTCCTCAGCAGGAGTATGGGAGAGCCAGTGATCCACGACTGCCTGGAGACCATTGAAGCCACCTACTCCAGTCACCTGGATCTGAAGGACACCCCTCTGGAGGACGCTGAGAGCTGGTTCACTGTTGGGAGCAGCTATATCATCAGTGGAAAAAGACATGCTGGGTATGCAGTTACCACCAGCAGAGAGGTAATAGAGTCTGGACCATTGCCAACAAACACCTCTGCACAAAAACTGAAATAATCGCCTTAACCTGGGCCTTAGAGCTGGCAAAAGGAAAAGAAATCAACATTTACACAGACTCAAAGTATGCATTTGGAGTGGTTCATGCACATGGAGCTATTTGGAAAGAAAGAGGACTGCTGAACTCACAAGGGAAAAATATTAAACACGCACAACAAATACTAAAACTATTAGATGCAGTTCAGTTACCTGAAAAGGCAGGTATTATGCACATCAAGGCACACCAAAAAGTGAGCTCAGAATTGGAAGAAGGAAATATGCTGGCAGACAGAGAGGCTAAAGATGCAGCCAAAGGTGAGGTACCCAATGAAACAGTCGAGGCAGCATTAATTCCAGATAGAAAGATCTCTATTGAAGGTAAGCCAGTATATAACAAAAAAGATAAAAAACTTATTAAGGAAGAAGAAGCAACTTATAAGCAGGAAGGGTGGGCTGTAACAAAAAAAAGGAAAAATTGTTGTACCTTCTTACTTGTTGTGGTCATTAGTGCTAAAAGAACAAGAGAAAACACACTGGGGAATAGACGCCCTATACAATTATTTAAAAGATAGAATTCTGGCTAAAAAATTACAAGGCACAGTAACACAAGTAACTGGTCAGTGTGGTCTTTGCCTCTGAACTAATCCTAAAAGCTTTCCAAAGCCTAAAGTAGGACAAATTGGGAAAGGTTGTGGCTCTGGGGAGCAATGGCAAATTGATTTTACAGAATTGCCCAGGAAAGGGCGGTATCATTACCTATTAGTGTCAACTGATACCTTTTCAGGATGGCCAGAAGCCTTCCCTACCTGGACAGCTAAGGCACGAGAGGTGACCAAGGCATTGTTACAAGAAATAATAGCACATTTTGGAGTCCCAGCTGCTGTATCTTCTAATAGAGGGCCACATTTTTTCTTTAAAATTGAACAGCAGATTAGTCACCACCTGGGGATAGATTAGGAATTGCATACCCCATATCACCTTTAATCCAGTGGCCAAGTGGAGAAAATGAACCATTTGATCAAACAACAAATTGTTAGGCTGGGGGAAGAGGCAAATTTGCCTTGGCCCCAGGCTCTTCCTCTGGCATTAGTAAGGATTAGAACAAAACCAAGAACAAAAGGGAAATTAAGCCCTTTTGAAATATGGTGTGGGAGACCATATGCAGTCCAAGAAGACATAACACCCATTCAAGTAGAGGAAGAAACTCTACACAAATACACAGTGGCCTTAAATAAATAACTTAGAGAAATTGGAAAATATATGGCTGGGGCTTAAAGCAGAGAATTAGATGGCCCAGTACATGATGTACAACCTGGGGATTATGTACATGTTAAGTCTTTTGTAGAGAAGACTTTGGAACCACAGTGGGATGGACTGTTCCAGGTACTCCTCACCACCTTCATGGCAGTGAAGATCAAAGAACAGAAGGCTTGGATCCATCACTCCTGAGTGAAGAAGGCTCCTGGAGAAATTTGGAAAATTGCACCAGGCCATGGAGACCTGAAGCTGAAATTCACCAGGAGCAGCGAGCAATGGACTTACAGCTATCATGAACATAATGTGAACGGTTGTGACCCTTGAGGTCATTGCCACAACTACAATAAGAGCCAAAGCAACACCACACCAGTACAATGTAACCAGGATTTACCAATGGCAAGGGAATGCTTAGGATCCCTACTCTCGTAGGGCTTTGAGCAGAATGTTAAGGGTCATGAATGCAAGTATGTGGGAAGGGAGGAATGTTTGGGGATGTGAATATGCATTTGTACAAGATGGGTTCCATGAGGCTCACCATCCACCCATAGAACTCATCCAAGTTGGTCCTGGATGCTGTGACAAATGCTTGACAAAATGTCCTGAGTTTAAGCTTAAAATTGAAGGGTGCACAGCAAAAGGGTTTGATCTTGATTTTAACGTTACTCAATATTGCCTCGAGGTTCACAAAATCAAAGCCAAACCAACCCCACCTGTGTCAGAGAGGGCTATAACAATCCAAACCCTGATTATTTCCGAGGAAAAAGAGCAACCTATAATTCCCACAATTACTTAAATTGAGCCATATGCTATCAAGAAAACAGGAATTCAGAGACTGCTAACTAACCCAGAATGGTCTCTGAAGCAAGTAGAAATGGGAATGCAAGTAAATGCTTCTGCCATTCGGCCAGAATGTGCCCCATTTCTCAAAACTCCTTTTACGGAATGAACTACTTGGCTTCAAGACAGCATGCACTCTAGATTTAAGAAAAAGATAGATCTCACTGGGATATTAGAAACAGGATTGGGAGTTTTAAATAAAATTGATTTGAAGGAGTTAATGAACAAATTGAAGGTGATATGAAGCGATTTAGTTAAATTATAGAAGCCTTTGCAATCTTCTTTGCTAGAATTAAGTAACAATCATTGGAAACTGACATAAATATTAGAAGAGCAAGACCACGAGGTAATAATTAAAGCACTAGGCACAGCTGGTGTGAACATTTCCTTGGCTCTCGGATGTACTCAAGCACAAATGTGGATGCAGTCAGGGTGAGGAAGACTCACCTTACTTCCTCCTTTTAAGACCCCTCCCCACAAAAACGACCCCAGACATCAATCAGGCATGCTTAATAACTATTCAAGGAAAATACCATAGGAAGCGGGAGATGAGAGGGGCTGTTATTATGAATATGAATTAGTTTGAAGCTTTTATCAATAAATAGACACTCTGATCAGCTGTGATTTTGCAGTGCATATTAGAGGATTACCTCATGCTGCTGCCCAGGGCTGAAAAAACATACATTTTCTAACTTTAAATTGTTAGAGAGTCTTTTGTCTGTAAAAGTTGAGTATCGGTATTACATCAATACACTTGTATAGGTAAATCACTGCTCTGAGCACCTCCCCACAGCAGACACCTGCAGCTGGGCACGGACTCTGCTCAGCCCCCTGCAATGCTGAGCTGGGCTTTAATCTCATGGGCCATTGGGCAGGGAAAGAACAGCACTGCTGCACTTGCTACATGTCTCTGGCCCCATCCAGCTTCACACAGACACACAGCTCCTCCAGTCACACCCAATCCTGAACCCAAATGATGCACTTGGGCTCCTGCCTCTCAGCTGGCATTGGGCAATGGCTGTCTTGCTGCTCACCTTGCATTTCCACCTTATCCAACCCCAGACTCTGAACTTGCAGACACATGGAGAGAGAAAATGAAGGGCCCAAGCAGATGGTAGCAGCAAGCAGGAGGGATAACACTTCTATCTTATCAG
The DNA here is from genome assembly GCA_030060385.1 of Muscicapa striata striata. Lineage (NCBI taxonomy): Eukaryota > Metazoa > Chordata > Aves > Passeriformes > Muscicapidae > Muscicapa > Muscicapa striata. The sequence goes on along the minus strand of JAREIS010002823.1, from coordinate 1,309 downwards.
CACAATGGATGCTGCAGTGCAAGCACTGAGGGGGGGCAGCTCTGCCTGTGTGTGCTTGGGATTCCTGCTGCTGCCCATCTTCAGTTTTGATGATGGATATTCCTGTACAGTCAAAGGCACCATTGAAGGGATTTCTTGGACAGCCACATATATCATTGTATTTTTCACAGTGCTGATGTGATTCTCAGCAGTTAACAAGATCATTCCTTTATGAAAAAACTGCTGAAAAGCTCCCTGGGATGCTGGCAACCAAGCAAGGGGCTTTGTGTATTTCAGAGACAGCACAGTTTTGGGATAGCAGGGATGCTCCCATTTGCATGGCCAGACAGTGCAGTGATTTATTATCATCAGCATTTGGAATAAGGCACGTAGGACGGGCAGTTCAAAGGGTTCAAGGGAGAGAAAGCTGCCACAGCCTCTAAAGCTCAAAGCCCACCTTTGGCTGGGAAGGGTCTGAGCTGAGGGTTGCTGAAGGCTTGACAAGTCAAGTTGCACATTTGCTCTTTTCCTATTCTTTTCCCTAAACCTCATATCTCCATTTCCATTGTATTCAGCATATAGAGCTACAGACAGCCCTGCTCAGACCCAAGACATCTGCTCCTTTTTATCTTTTCAAGCCCTGCACCAGGAACATGGTGACCAATGAGCTGGAAACTGAGAACATGAAGCACAGGTGGTGGTTTCTTACAGTACTCTGCAGAGCATGGCCCAGTCTGCCCCAAATCAAGGTGAGAAGTGTCTCAGACATCCTTAAGTGTTACCCACAAAAGAGATTTAAATTTATCTAACTAACTAAAAATCTAACATTATAGATACATAGATTAAAGCCCTCAATGACAAAGAGCAGCACATAGTTCTTCTCGCAGCCCCAAAGTGGCAGGGGACTCTCAAATGCCTCTGCTGCAGTCTCACACTGGATGGGTTTATACGGTCTCAAGTTGATAGATTTCTCATGCAGGATGTACAGTGAATTTTCCAGGAGTTCAGCTACCTGTGTTTGCTAGAGGCCTCTTCAAAGGTCTTGAGTGGAGTTTTGGTGCTCAATAAAATCACCCCTCCTTCTTCTTCAACAGTTTAATGTTAAATTTCAGGCAAGCTGGCTTGAGTTTCTTTCCCAAATCCTTTCTTCTCTCCTTGCCCTCCTGACTGACAGAGAGTACTAAAGTGCTGTAAAATTCAATGCATGCATAAGCTCTCATTGCTCATTGGAACTCAGCAACTCCAGCCTAGGCGTTGTTTCTAGATATTTCCTGCAAAGTTCAGGAAATGCTTTGAATATTAGAGTAATGGTGAGGAAGGAGCAGGAGCT